>CAUYRT010053138.1:0-60000 GCA_963574885.1 Lepilemur ruficaudatus
ATGTTCCTCGGTGCAGAGTGGGGTCCGAGACCCCGGCAATGCACTTTTCCTGCCCCTCTCCAGCACTGGGAGGCCGCTGGGAGGCAGGGGCTGCCTTCCGAACTGTGAGCCCTGGTGTGAGGAAACAGGGCCCAGAACCACCTTGCTTTCAGGCTTCAGGCTCCCTGGGCTGTTTTCTTTTCTTTCTTTTTTTTGAGACAGAGTTTCACTCACTCTGTTGCCCGGGCTAGAGTGCTGTGGTGTCAGCCTAGCTCACAGCAACCTCAAACTCCTGGGCTCAAGCAATCCTCCTGCCTCAGCCTCCCAAGTAGCTGGGACTACAGGCATGCGCCACCATGCCCAGCTAATTTTTTTTTCTATATATTTTTAGTTGGCCAATTACTTTCTTTCTGTTTTTTAGTAGAGGTCTCGCTCTTGCTCATGCTGGAAGGGCCATTTTCTTTTTTCTTTTTTTTGAGACAGAGTCTCACTTTGTTGCCCGGGCTAGAGTGCCGTGGCATCAGCCTAGCTCACAGCAACCTCAAACTCCTGGGCTCAAGCGATCCTCCTGCCTCAGCCTCCCAAGTAGCTGGGACTACAGGCTTGCGCTACCATGCCTAGCTAATTTTTTCTATATATATATTTGGTTGGTCAATTAATTTCTTTCTATTATTAGTAGAGACGGGGTCTTGCTCTTGCTCAGACTGGTTTTGAACTCCTGACCTTGAGCAATCCACCCACCTCGGCCTCCCAGAGTGCTAGGATTACAGGCGTGAGCCACCGCACCGGGCCTCCTTATTGGTCTCTTGATAAAGTGTCGGTTTATCAGAAGGAGAGGTGTTGGAGGTGAGGGAGAATTGTGCTGATTTTGAACAGGGGCTTTCAAACTTTCTGCTGGTGACTTACGTAAGAAATAAATTAAAAAAAAATAAAAAAGAAAGAAATTTTACATCACGACCAGGTACTTACAGGCATATGTGTGGGTGTGTGAGTATATGTACGTGTATATAATCTATATATTTATGAAAAAATAAATTTAAGTTTCACAAAATAATACTCCCCCTTATTTGCCTGCAGTGTTCTCTATTTTGTATTACATTTTATTTCATTAAAAAAATGCTGGTTGCCGCCTACTGGATTTAGGTATTGATAATGTGTTTATTGAGATATCATTCATATACCATATAGTTCACTCATTGAAAGCACACACTTGATTTTTAGTATATTTACAGAGTTGTACAACCATTGTGTACAAGCCACAGTTGATTTTAGAACATTCTGTGCCCCCCCAAAGAAGTGCCTTATGCTTTAGCCATCAGCCTCCAACTCCCATTTCTGCCTCTACTGATTTAGAAACTCCTCAATAGATCATGGTTTGCAGTTTGTCAACCCTGACTTATATGTTCTATCTTTCTGATATTGAGTATTCTAGTATTTTGCTGTTATTTTATCCTTAGGGTTTTTTTTTAACTCGACTTCCATGCCTCTTTGTTTCCTTTGGCTTTTTTTGGGTGAGATCTGTTCCTTTTGTGTAAAGAAAAGTTACGGTGTGGGTGGGATGCTACTAGAAAATCTCTGTGTCCATTTTCTTAAAATGCAGATTCTGGAGTTCTCTCTAAGAATTATCTCTAAATTTAATGTTCTGTGATTGGTAAATTAGTCACCTAAGTACTTACTATTCATTTCTCTTCTATTGCGTAATTGGGAATTTTTTCATAATTTTTTAATTTCCCCAAAACCCACCTAATGTCAGGCTACTTTAAAAATAAACCTTTTGCTTTAGAATAGATTTAGATTTACAGAAAAGTTACGAGGATGGTACAGAGAGTTCTTGTGTGCACCCCACCCTGTTTGCCCTCATGTTAATGTCTTACCTTACTTTGACACATTTGTCACCACTGGGAAACCAACCTGGGTCCATTACTATGAACTGAGCTCCACACTGTATTCAGATTTCACTACTTTGTTCCTCATGTCCTTTCAGGAGGAAGTCATTAAATGAAGTTGAGCTTCACTTACACAAATTATTTGGAATTCTTTATGGGAGATATATCTCTTTCTTATTCAGTCATTTATTTATATCAGTATGGACTCCTGGATATTTATACTTTGGTTTAAAATCCAGTATTAGCTTTAATTTTTAGCAAAAACCCCAGAATTGATAGGATCTGACACCTTTTAACCTGAACATGCACTCCCCAGGGTTCTGCCCAGGGTCCCACATTACTTTCCATGGTCACATCTCCTTAGGCTCCTCTTAGTTGTGACAGTTTGTCAGTCTTTCCTTATTTTCGATGACTTTGACAGTTTTGAGGCATACTGATCAGGTATTTTGTAAAATAACCTTCAGTTTGGATTTGTCTGGTATTTTTCTCATGGTTAGATTGGGTTTTGGGGGAAAGACCACAGCGATAAATTGTCATGGCATCACTTCAAGGCATGTGATGTGACGTGTGTACTATCAGCATGACATCGCTTTGCTGTTGACCTTGATCACCTGGCTATGTGTGTGTCAGGTGTCTCCATTGTAAAGTTGCTCTTTTTTTCACCTCTTTTTCCATATTCTCTCTGGAGGCAAATCATTAGGTGCTGTTAAGCTCCACCAATACAGATATGGAGGGGTCACCACTAACTTGGGACTCTAGAAATAAATTTGGCTATAAAACAGAGTCTCAGTATGTCCCCCTAGAAGTATAGGTGGCACTGAAATCTACCACTGGAGAGGATCTGGACAGTGAAGGAGACTCTGCGTTTCACCCTCCCGACTGCCCAGGGTGGGGCGGTGGCGGTGAGGGGCAGTTTGCCTGTTACCTCAGTGTCTGGGAAAGCTTTCAGGGTAATTGGCCTCATGGAAGATCTTGTTTATGTTGTCTTGCCTTCATCTTCTGCGGATACTGTGTAATTGTATTTGGTTGAAAGCCAGAAAAGCAATATTTGAAAAACTTTCTTCCCTTTTTCCTCTTCGCCCCCATTTTTCTCCGGGGAGTTCTCAAATGTCAGCAGTAATCTAGTCCTTTGCTAAGAGAGAAAAATTGCTGTGGGGATTCGGTGATGAGAGCTGGCTTCAGCTCTTACCAGTATTGAATACTCTGTGGGAAGCTTATCTGGCTCTCTGTATATATCTCTCGCTGATAAACTTTTTTGGGGGGTTATATTTGTTAGGATATGAAAAGTTTAAGCATTGGTAAAGTACAAATAATATATTATTTCAGCTTTTAAAAATGGTTAGAAAAGTCATAAATACTGGGTAGGTACAATGTCTGTGCAAGGTTTTCTTTGTTGTTGTTTGTTTTTTAAATGTACTTTTAGCTGATTAATAACAGCAGCAAAATGTGTTCTCCTGATGTAATTCAATGTCAGTTTAAGGCAGATTCCAAGAGTCAGAACAGGAGGAGAATCTTGGTGACCTTTCGGCAACATACTAAACGATGTAATTGCAGACAAAGACAACTTAATTTTTTTTTTTTTTTTTTTTGAGACAGAGTCTCACTGTGTTGCCCAGGCTAGAGTGCCGTGGCATCAGCCTAGCTCACAGCATCCTCAGACTCCTGGGCTCAAGCCGTCTTCTTGCCTCATCCTCCCAAGTAGCTGGGACTACAGATGTGCCCCACCATGCCTGGCTAATTTTTCTATTTTTTTTGTAGAGATGGGGTCTTGCTATGTTAAGGCTGGTCTCCAACTCCTGGCCTCGAGCAATTCTGCCTCGGCCTCCCAAAGTGTTGGGATTACTGGTGTGAGCTACCGCACCCAGCCAATACAGGCTTTTAAACAGGGTTCTTGGTATATTTTAAAATTGTCTTTGAGCCACAAAAACCTTTTTGGTTTTGTTTCTTTAGGTTGTGAAATTTTTAACAAGGCTTTTGATCATTTTTAATATAATTATTTATCCTTCAATTGAAATAAATTAGAAAAATAGTACAGTAGGATCAGAATCCTAATTTTGGTTTTCATTGAAATTTTTACTTCTCCTGGATGTATCTATCTTTTTACAGGCACTGGGGTTGTTAGGTTTGTGTTTATTTATATTTTTATATTGAAAAGGATAATTGAACCTTTGCTAATTTCATATTATAGAATTTTTTAATTCTTTTAAAAATTTTGAAAGGTTACTGTAGAATAAAAATAGCAAAACATTTCATTAATATTAACATTCCTGAAACAAAAAAGTGGAGTCGAAGTCTGGAGAGGTTGGTTATCATGTGTAAATGTGGTGACCTAGTTCTGGAACCTCAGCGCTCCTTCCCTTAGACTGGAGATTGCCTTTGGGAGAGGTGGTTTTAACTCAGCACGGGAAGTGTGACTGTCAGCTTGCTTCATTCCCTGTGCCACTCCGTGGTTAGAGGAATTATTTATTGCTGCATGGCACAATATTTAATAGTAAAATAATGTCATGGAATCCATTCAGTCAGATGTGCCTTCCAAGAGCTAGATAGATTCAAAAACCCAGGAAGACGTGCCTGTGGAAATTACAACGTGCACGTTAAAAGACTGGTGAGAAGCTTATTTCAGGCAAGAGTGGAGGTAGCCATGTGTAAGCAAGAGAAGAGACTTGGGTGTTTTGCCGACTCGTGTGATGACCCAGCTTATATTTCCTCAGGAAAGCTTATAGCTATACAGTTATGGAGGAGCTGACGTTTAGGCGGCTTTTACGCCGCGTGAGTTGTGTTTTGGATTGATTTTTCCTGGTCTTGTCATGGTGGATCGATGAGAAATGAAGGTACTTTTTGGATGTATCCTGACATCAGCAGCAGTATTGATTAGTTCTGTAAAGTGTTCTGGATATGTTGTGACACTAAGCTTCTTATTGCCTGAGAAGGTAGCAGAGCCTGGATTTCCAGGTTCAAAGGAGACATGATTTCCCAAGGCAGGGTTCTCTGTCTAGGAACACCAATATCAAGATGATGGGGTCTCCTGGGAGCTTGTTACTTATTTTAAATGAATTGTCATCAAATTACTAGTTTGTTTTTAGAGACTTCCACATATGAAATATGACTCTGGAGTAATAGTGATTTTTTCCCCTAATCAGTTCAACAAAAGAATGTTGTCACATTACAAATAATTACTGTGGTGGTCCGGACAGTATTTCACAGATGCTGTGGTGCTCAATAAATGTTTTCGGGATTGCCTTTGTAACTAGTTTATAAATGATATAAGAAAAAGTCTTGTTTGCTTATTGTAGTCCTTCTCTATGTTTTACCCCAAAATAGTGGAGATGTAGTTTTTAAAAGTCTACTATATCCTAGCACTCTGGGAGGCCGAGGCGGGCGGATCGCTCAAGGTCAGGAGTTCGAAACCAGCCTGGGCAAGAGCGAGACCCCGTCTCTACTAATAATATAAAGAAATTAATTGGCCAACTAAATATATATAGAAAAACTTAGCTGGGCATGGTGGTGCATGCCTGTAGTCCCAGCTACTCGGGAGGCTGAGGCAGAAGGATTGCTTTAGCCCAGGAGTTTGAGGTTGCTGTGAGCTACGCTGACGCCACGGCATTCTAGCCCGGGCAACAAAGTGAGACTCTGTCTCAAAAAAAAAAAAAAAAAAAAAAAAAAGTCTACTATAAGCATGAAAATTCTTTGAAATTAAAAAAAAATTCAAAATTTGAGTGTTTTTTTTTTTTTTTTTTTGTGTTGGGGTATTGCCCTGTTTCCCAGGCTAGAGTGCAGTAGTGTGATAGCTCACTGCAACCTCAAACTCCTGTGCTCAAGGCATCCTCCTGCCTTAGCCTCCTGGGTATGTGGGACTACAGGTGTATGTCACCATGCCCAGCTAATTTTTTAAAAAATTTTTTGTAGAGGCAGGGGTCTTGCTGTGTTGCTCAGGCTGGTCTCAGACTCCTGACCTCAAATGATCCACCCACCTTGACCTCCCAAAATGCTGACAGGTGTGAGCCATAGCGCCCAGCTGAGAATTTTTAATCGTTTTAAAGTTACTCACTGATTATTCCTTTTTATTATTCTTTAAAAATCTTCTAGTAAAATTTATGTTCCAGGAAGATGGCCATACTTAATTCATGGCATTGTTTTCTCTAATACACACAATACACACCGCAGTTTCACAGTCTAGCGCCCTACCTGTTTTTTCCCTCCCTCCAATCCCTGTTGTTTTTACCCAGTTCAAGTATTTCATTCAGAAAACATGGCTCTGAAAGACATGTGGCCATTGAACTGAAACTACTCCCATAGGAAAGATGGCTTGCCCTTTGTGAAGTATGCAGACATTCAGCGGCTGCATTGGAAGGTAGATCCCAGAGAATAACTTCAGTAAAAGTGGAGTCATTGTGTGTGGCCTGCCAAGTGGACCATTGTGAAAATGTACATAGTAAATTATTCATGTTGATATCATGCATTGTACAACATTGACTTTTAGGGTTGCACTGCCTTGTGGATGTTGGTTCTTTTAGCTGTCACTAAATTATTTACAATAGGTGAAGTTCGGTTGGAATTACAATCCAAATAGCGTTCTAGTTGATAGTTATTACAGATGTATATAGTGTGACTTTTTGGTGAAGTAATTCTGGGATCATGATTCATTCTTACCTCTTCAAATCAGGCCATGTTAATCCACTTAATCCATAAAAATTAAAGTAATTGCCCTCATACCTTATGGTTTACAAAGTACTTTCACATGCATTATCCTTAAATAACCAGGTGGATATGGGGCAGTATTCCCATTTTATAGATGAGGAGAAAAGTTCAGCAAGGTAGAACAATTTGAGGTGACAGAGCTGTGAAGTGACAGAACCCACACATGATCCTAGGTGTCCCCTCTCCGTGTTTGGTCTTGTCTACCGGGGTGTTGAATCTGCAGTGAACTAGTTGGAAAACCACTCTCCCAGTTAGATACACTGATAGTATGCTCTCTACAGAAGGAGACTAAGGCTAAGATTAATGTATGGAAGCGATTGGATTCTTTGTTAGGCTCTAGTATACGGTTCCTAGCAAAGCACTGAAAAAAAAAATGAGCTTGGCTTTTGTAAGATAGACCCAGAGTTGGATCATCTATAATGTTTTACTTTGTGCTAGATAATTTGTTTAGTTTTGTACTGTATCTAAGTGCCGATCGTCCATGGACATTCAGCTACGTAGCTTTTGAAATAATCTGGAATATTTAAATCTGGAATTTTGGGATTACTTTGTGGAACACACACCATTGTAATGCGTGCTGTGAGGTTGCCTTTTGAGCTATCCTGTTGGCTTACTTTGCTTTGGGATTATTTTCAGCAGCAAGTAACAGAAAACCCTGACTCAACCAGCTCAAACAATAAAGAACGCATTATGTCACCTAACAAGAAGCCCGGAGGCAGGGAGGTTCTGGGTTGGTTTAGCAGGTTCCTGTCAGCGCCGGGAGCCTGGTTCTTTCTACCTGTCTGTTCTCTGGGCTGCGGGTGCTGTCCAGCTCCCCTCACGGTTGCAGGAGGGCTGCAGGCATCGCAGCCTTGCGTCCTCCCACCTGCACATCCCAAGGCAGGTTGTACGAACGCAGAGGCCTCTTTCTCAGAAGCACCCCTCAGCATGCCTTTCCTTTCGTCCCACAGGTCATCTACGGCTCTGTACTCACCTTGAACCACTCACGGGCCCACAGAGTGAGTGGTTGAACCACGTGATTAGCTTTGCCCAGCAGGGTCTGTCACAAGGGAGTCGTGGTCACTGACCACAGCCAGGGGGACAGATGGTGGGAAGGCCAGCAGCAGTGAGTGCTACGCCGAGTGAGCCACCTGAGCGAGGGAGGAATGAGCGGTCTGGGGCAGTGCTTTGCAGGACCATGCTTGGGACCTGCAAAATCAGCATTGCTTGGGAACTTGTTAGACAGGCAGGCTCTCGGACCCCACCCCAGACCTACTGTGAGTCAGAAGTTCTAGGGGAGGGGCCCAGGGATCCGTTCTAACAAGCCCTCCAGGTCATTCTGAGGCGTGCTCAAGTTTGAGTGAGAACCATTAGTCTAGGGTAGGGTGTCTAAGGAACCACGTTTCAAAACAAACTTTTTGTTGATGAGTAAATGATGAGAGACAGAAATGGTCTTGTAGATAAAACAAGGGCGGAAGCTGGGAGATGGAGGTTGTTTTTCAACCTGGCTCACTGTCACTGGCCCAGGAATTTTGCAAACCTAGAATACATATGTATTCCCTTCATATAGTACCACGTGTCAGCCAGCTGATCCAAGTTTTCTAAAGTTCTGTCACAGTTATGCAGGTGGGGTGGGCTTCCAGGTTGAGTGTTGGCGTCCACCTATCGGCAGGCCCTAGCACGCCTGGTAAGCAGGTGGGTTAGGCCATCGCGGGTTAGCTTCAGGGGAGAACTGAACTTTCTCAAGGAGACTTCATTCATTATAAAGGAAGTGAGTTTGGCAGAAAACCTTGGCCCTGTAACAGAAAGTCTCAGTTGTTGGATGGGAGTGGCCGCTCACAGGACAGGGTGGCGTGTGTACTCAGATCTGTCTGCGGGCCCAGCCCCCCGTGGAGTTGTGTGTGTGTTAGTGTGTGAGACAGAGCTAGAGCACGTGCACGTGTGAGAATAGGGGGTTGTTGAGGCAAGAGGAAGGATATTAAGTAAAAACTTTAACAAGTCTTCTAAAAATTCTGTGAGAACCAGGGTGGGCGGAAGCAGCACAGGCGCCACCTACGCTGAAGGGGACTTCCACATGCCCCCCTCCCCCAATTTGGCAGATCTGGGATGCGTGTGGGAGGAGCGGGGATGGTGCCCAGGGGCAGGGTGGGGCCCAGAGGAGGCAGCTGGGAGCTGCAGAGAAGGAATAAAATTGGGACAGGGTCTGGGAAGGCTGAGCCTGTCATGTGTCACTTATAGGCGAGAGGCCCCTCCCCCACCCAGCCACACACAGCCTGGGGATTCCCTGCAGGTCTCTAGTGGCTAGGGGGAGCGTCTGCCCGCTGAGGGGGCTGTAGGGAGCACGGCAGGAGGAAGCAGCCCAGGTTTGCGTGTGGTGTGTTAGTTTCCCAGGGCTGCCATAACTAAATACCACAAACTGGGTCTTGGAATAGCAGAAGTTCATTCTGCCCCAGTCGGGAGGCTGGCAGAAGTCCTAGATCGAGGGGGCAGGACAGCAGGGCCGTGCTCCCTCCCAGACCTGTCGACGAGTCCTTCCTCACTCTTCCCGGTTCCTGCTGGCTTGCTGGCAGCCTCTGCCTGTGTCGTCACACGTGCTCTCCCCGTGTGTCTCCACGCCTTCACATGGCTGTCTTTTTGGAAGGACACCGGGGATACTGGGGTAGGGGCCCACCCTACTCCCGCAGGGCCCCGTCTTGGCTAATGGCATCTGCAGTGATCCCGTTTCCAAGTCAGGTCAACCTTCTGAGGTACTGGGGGTTAGTACTTCCCTGTCCTCCCCAGCTCCAGGGCTCCTAGGAAGTAACTTTTTGGTCTTGGCCTCTGTTAAGGGACAGATCGTGAGGTTTCGCTTCTGAGCGCGGCACGGACTGCTCTGCTGCAGCCGTCAGGCCCGTGGAGTTCTTACCAACTCATTGAACCTGGCCTTTTGGGCAAATGGATTTTATTTCTCGATTATTTCTTTGTGTATCTGTAGGAGCAAGTCCAAGGAAAATTCTTCACTTAAACCCAGTTGTGAGCTCTGGGGATAAGTATTTTTTCTTTAGTGATTTTTTTTTCTTTTGGGAAATAAGTGGGAAGATTTAATACTGTGGCCCCCAAACCACCCCGCCCCCCCACCGGGCCTGGCCTGGTACTGGTCTGTGGCCTATTAGCACTGCGGCCACCACCTGAGCTCCACTTCCCCCTCCCCATGAAACTTGGAAAGGAGGAGGTGCACAGCAGGAGGTGAGCAGCAGGTGAGCAAGCCTCTGGAAGCTTCTGTATTCACAGCTGTTCCCCATTGCTCCCATCGCTGCCTGAGCTCCCCCAACCCCCTGCCCGTGGAAAACTTGTCTTCCACGAAACTAGTTCTTGTTTCCAAAAAGGTTGGGGACCACTGATTTAAGACTATGAAGCTTAATGAGCAAATAGGTAAATAGGTAAAACCATGAAATCAAACCATATTCCTTTGATTAGAATTCAGAAAAATACAGCTGCTGAAACTGCTGCCAGGCTGTGTGTGCTTGGTGTGACTGCATGTATGAGACTATCTTAGACTTGTTGTTTCATTACCAGTTTAACTTAGCAAGTGAATGTGTGTGGGTTGACTCACAGGCTGAAGCTGATCCCTGTGGGCCTTTCATTGGTTTGGCAGGAGAACCCTTTTGTTATTTCCTGGAAATGCTTGAATCACGAAGATGGATCTCTTTCTCCTTCCATATATTTTAGCTATGGTTATCCAAGTGCATAATAGTGCTATATCCATAAGAAATAGCTGCTGTCATTGTGAATTGAAATACTTACCTTGTAAGTCTACATTCAGGTGGATAAATGTTGCATCCAAATTGCCTGTTCGTTTGACTTTTCATGTAACTTAATTAGCAGATTTATGTTTTGGGAAAATCTGATCTGTGATCCTGAAATTGGTTACGGTTGGTGTAATTCGTGGGTAATTAGGCGTCTTCCAAGTGACTACTCCAGTCATTACAGGGCTGGGGTAATTTGAGGTTGAAATGTGAGAGATGGAGAAAGCACTTGCTCTCTATTTCTTAATCTTTTAATCCATTTAACCTGGGTTGTAAATTTCAGGCTTCATTTTAATTCGGAAGTGTATTTGGGTAGCTAGGAAGGGGTTTCATTAATTCACCACGTTCAGGTCATAGTTAAGAGAGGAAGGTTATCCCTAATTGTCTACTTGGGCAAACTTAGATTTCTTGGCCCACACTAAGGGTCCATGAAAGTTATGTTGCTCCTTGTTGGAAACCAAAATTCTAGGTTTAAAAAATGGGTCTAAAACCCGGACAAAAGCACTATAAAAAAAAACACCTGATTCAGAGCTGTGTCTGGGTATTGTCCTTGCCAAGTTCAGAAATATATTAATATTTGTGGCGTGTGGAATAGGGTTTGTGGGTGCACAGATAACAAGTAGCCTGGTCTCTTGCTGAGTATAAGGCCTGTCGCTTAAATGCGCACTACTTATATTTTCTTTCTATTTCCCCTTTTGAGTTGAGGATAAAAGGGGAAACTGGAGGAGGAAAGAGGTGTTCCAGGAGACCTGAATGCCTGTAATGTTGACTAAAAGAGGAGAATGGGGAGTGGGTGGGAAGTCAGGGGAATGGGAAACTGGTAAAGAAAGAGAAAAGAATCCGTCTCTAGAGAGTTTGGATTGGGGGCATTTTTTGGTCCACGTTAGGGATTTTGATTCGGTAGATGGTGATTATAGGTGTTAGTCATATGACATTAAACCACCAGTCTTTTGTATTATTGTTTTTTCAGTGATCCCTATCAGTTTTTCGTCCGTCCATAATCATTCATGTGGTCAAACTGCTGTAAGTCTGTTGAGGGATAACTTTAAACATTGTCACATCAGTCACTTTATTCCAATTTGTATGGTTTGTGCGTTTATTCTTTGACATTACTGTATAGTAAAAGCCCTCCCTACACATTTGATATATTTAATCCCTGGATTTCTGGATTACTCTTTAGTGGTACTTTTGTACAGTGTGGGTTTTTTTTTTTTTAAGCTTGCTTTTGGTTCCCAAAATAAAGACTTCTAGTACCCGAATGTGATTTAGGCTATTAGAGTATGTTTTCTAAACTTCGAGCTTTTGGAGTATTTTTCTTTCTTTTTTTCCAGTAGAACTAACACTTACTGAACATGTACTGTGTTCAGGCACTGTGCAGAACAGTACATATGCACTGGTGGAGTGTTTTTCCTGTAGCTATTTTAGAGGAATGTCAGTTTTGGATATATTTGGCAGCACTCAGCACATGCTATTTCTGCTATGAGACAGAAATCTGATTAGGAGACTTTTAGCATACTCCTTATTATAGTAAATAAATTAAGTATTTAGCTTTTAAGGTAATCATGAACGTTGAAGCCCTAAAACGTTGTCTCTTTTGGCCTTTGGGGTGGAGACCAGGAGGAGTAAAGGGACTTGAGCATTTTACTTTATGTCACCGCCCACGGTGCTGCCAGGCTCAGCTGCTGCTGTGTCCTCCAGGAGGGAAGCACCATATGGGCAAGTCCTGAATCTGCCCCTCCTTTCTACAGTTTGATTTTTCCTTTTTTGTTATAATGAACATGCATTCCTTTTGTACCCCCCAGAAAATTTATTTTGAAGTTAAAGTGTTAAAAAATGTAAAGCTAAGTATGCTTCCAGCATACTGGTTTTTCTGTGTAATTGCTAACATACCACACTTTTTAGCTTGAAGCATATGGCTGTGTATTCTCATTTATAACTTTATAAAAGCAGAACTCATTTGGAAAACAGGATTCTGGGTATAGAGGACTAACATTTATCAAACACTTAACATTTCTGACTGTTTTTGTTAAGTATTAGCTGCTTTAATTCATAGCCTCTCCCACGAGAAAATAGCCTTATCTCCATTTACAGTAACCCTTGAGACTCGGTGTGAAGTAATTGCTCTACACTATCTGCTCCGGTGCCCTCAGGGTGTCAGTTCTTGCCTCAGATGAGAAGTCTTAGAGCTAAGACTGGAGTGCAGATACCAGGCCACCAGACTTTGAGTTTCTCACATTTATGGGTGTGATGTCGATTGAAATGGTTTGAACGTTGTCACTTGTTCTCATTTCTTTCTCCGTCTACTGTCCCCTCTCCTAAGATGAGAACAAGAAAAGCAAGACAGGATACTATCATTTATTTACATGTAACAAAATACTGCTAATTTACATACACTGGGAAAATGCAATGCTGAGTTATGGAAACTTTGACCTAAAAAGTATTTAAAAGAAAAGTTAAAGTAATACACAATTTAGCGCTAGGGGTTTGACTAAAATGTCCATGATGATGATGGTGACTTACATAACATTGGTTTGACTGTACATTATACTTAATAATAATTAAATGCTTAGTATTACCATTTTTTTCTTCTTAGTTCACCTTCAATTAAAAATAGAGGGAGGTTGTTGAAAATTTGAATTTTAGCCAAACCTTATTCAAATAATTACATTTTCTAAATTAATGAGGTTTCAGTTAGATTTTTAAAGAATATTCTGAATCGTTATTATGTTAATCAATATGCACACAACTTTGTTTAAATCATAGCCTGAGTCTCAATGTTGTGCATAAAATACCGCAAATCTACTAAATTGGTACCGGGGAAAACGAATATTCTGGTGTGATAAATGATGAGAAGCTACTATAATAGTAATAAGAAACTGGCATGACGTGACTACTAGAAAGCCCCTGAATCAATTGGTTAAGCTAGTAGGTTATAAACACGGGCTCTGCTCTCAAGGAATGTCTATAGCTTTAAGAGAAGGAACATGTGACTTTTGGCTACACGTAAAGTAAGGTGTGGTTGTGAGCTGAGCTTTTAATTTAGTTCTATTCAGTTTTATCTTTTCTGGCTTTGTATGATTTGGCTCAGGGCTGAGGACAAAGTGGGAAGAATGAAGGGAAAGTGGAGACCCAGCTTGGGGTTTGAGTTGTTGGGGAAGAGAGCAGCAGGCTGAGCTGGGGAGGAGACCCTGGCAAGGAGGAGTAGGGAAGTGTTGGTCAGAAGTGAGCCAGGGCTGTGCAGGGAGATGGGAAGATGCAGAGAGAGATGGTAATGATGACCTGAGGCAGGAGGCTTGGGTCCAACCTCAAGGTAGGGTAGTAGCTCAGTGGCTAAAAGATATGCTCGGGGCCAGACTGTCTGGGTTTGAATCTGATGTCAGACTTACTAGCTGGTGACTGTTGGCAATGTGCCAAACCTTTATGTGTCTTATAAGGTTTGCCCCTCCCTGAAATATGGGTATCATTAATAGTACCTATCAGAGTTTGTTTCAAGGATGAAATAAATACCTGTAAGGCATTTAGAGTGGTGCCTTGCATGTAAGTGCTCCAGTCTGACCTGTGAGATCAAGAACGTTGTCGTTGTCTTATTGGTGGCTGCCGTGTAACAGCGAGTGGAATCCTTTTTTTAATGAATTGTTGCATCTGAGAAGCCACAATTAGTGTAGCTGAGGACCTGGGCCCTGGGTTTGAAGCCTAGGTCTCTGTGGCTTTCCAGCTGTGTGGTCTTGAGCCTCAGTTTTCTCATCTGTAAATTTGGGGACATAGTACCCCCTTCACAGTGTGGGGATTCAAGGTGTCAGTACATGTAAAAGAGACTGTTACTAATGGGATTTGCAGTTGGCAGTACCTATCAAGCTTTATTGAAATTCCACCCTTAAGAATTTCTTAAGGAAATGGTAGAATAAATTCACAAGCTGTACTTACAATGATATCCATCTCTTTATACTGGGAAAAAATTAGGAACAACCTAAGTGTCCAACAGTACATCCGTATAGACAGGGCTGTAGTCAAATATCTGACAGAGATTGTTCATGAGACTGAATTCTTTACAGAAAAAAAAATTACCTATGCATTCTGGAAGAAGACATTCCAAAATGTTTAGTGTTTTCATTTGGTAATAAGATGTTATTTTAATCTTATTTTTGTTTATTATGCCATAAGTTACGTTTAAAAAAATAAGACATCTTGACTTGGGGAAGCTCACAGTGAGAGGGGAAACAGACATGCAGAAATAACTCCCTTTACTCTCTGATAGAACAGGCCTATTGTCCTGAGCCCTGTGAACCAGAGAAAACCCCTTCTGGTAAGGCTGTTTTCATCCAGTTGCAGACTTTGCCTGAGGCTGTCTCACCTGAAGAACAGGAATTTGTCTGCTTGCAAATGAGGAGTAATTATGAGACTTGTGGGAAGGGAAAAGCTGGAAAGTTCTTTAGTTAGCAGGAGTTTGGAGCCCTAAGAGAGCTGACACCGGTGGGCTTGGTTAGAGTGATATTCTGGGCATTTGCTCAGGGTGCAGTGGGTGACTGGCCAGGCCCTGCTCTGCCAGCTGTTCACACTGTAGCTGCTCAATCCTGGGGAGCTCTTTACCAATAAGTGTGGAACTGTTTCCGTGAGTTCACAAGGCTGTGGCTATGCTTAGGGAATGGATGTCAGCCCTGGCCAGAAAGGAAGTCTGAAGATGAATTCCTAGAGTGCCAGCAAAGCCTACGAATGCCAGGCCAGCCCTGCTCCAGGGTGGTGAAACCAGAAATCAGAAAGGTGGTTTGTTTAAGAGAATCCTATCCAGAGTCAGGGCATGGAAATAGATTAGGCTTTGGGTTTAATGGATAAGAATCACTTAGAAAGGTATCACATTGTCCTTGCCTAAGCACTACTACAGAAACTGGCCCTAAACTAGTTTTGAGAAACAAAACAATTAAAATCCACTGAACATTATTTAAACTGAATTTTCTGTAGAAGCCTGGTATAAAAGTTAAATACAGGGCTGCTCCGTTGCACTAGAAATGGGGAGGCCCACTGAGGCACAGGCTTAGGTGCCTTTCAAGAACCACCCGCTCGTCTGCATATGATTCAGCGGGTGTCAGGTACAGCCCGGAAGACCAGCCCCCTCCATGGGGATCTCAGTCTAAGGACCCCCCGCCCTCCACCTCCACATAGGTCCCTGTGACCTATGGGTTGGTCCCTTCAGTTTGGTTAGTGAATGTTTTAGGATTGGGTGTTCATGAAGACATTTTTAGAATGTTTTTTTGAGGACTTTGGGGAGAGTTTTCCTCTCCTCTGAAGGACACCAGTGAGCCTGTGCTGCTGGGGGGGGATGGTAGGTGGCAAGGGTGGGAAGAGTCCCAAACCGTGATGACATCATTGAGCGGCTGAATCAACCTGCCCTGGAACAGGCTGCTCTAGGGCTTCGGGTCATGTGAGTCATGTGAGAGAAACACTCTTATTTATCCTGTTCTGAGTTAGGCCTCACGCTGCTTGGAGCTGAAAACATCCTGTTACACCTAGGCTAGGCCTCCTTACTCTGGCCCCTGAGACGAACCTCTCAGAAGCAGCCTTTGACTCTCTAACCCAGTTTGACAGTTTTTGCTCTCCGTAGATCATCTGCCGAAAGGATTTGGATTTTGGATTTTAGGGCTTATATGTTATGTTCTGTGCATTTTCAAAGACGTATTTTTGTAGTCTGCGTCTCTGGTAAAGCATTCGAGTTTGAATCTTGTGAGGTTCATGTGTCTGTCGGTGCCGCTTTGTCTTGTTCTGGAAGAGAAAGTTATTTGCATGCTGGATTCACAGACATGAACTTAGAAAGTGATGAGAAACACTAGTGCGAGGCTTTTCAAAAAATCACAGACTGTGCTTTTTTCTACTCTTTACTATTTCTTCCGTGTTTGTAAACATACATCTCAAAATGTGTAAATACTTAAATAACTGTTTCCTTTTCTGTTACAAAAATTTTCCAAAATGAAGTTGAAAGACTTTGTACAGTGAACACCCAAATACACATGTCCTGAGTTTAGCTTCTGTGGACATCCTTAAAGTTCCTGGTGGCAGAAACCAGTGTGTGAGCATTTTGAAGTTTTTTACTAAATAAAGAAAAGTGTTGGCCAGGCAGGGTGGCTCACGCCTGTAATCCTAGCGCTTTGGGAGGCCGAGGCAGGAGGATCGCTTGAGGCCTGGAGTTTGAGACCAGCCTGAGCAACATGGTGAGACCGTATCTCTAAAAAAATAAAAATAGAAAGATTAGCCAGGTGTGTGGGTGCGTGCCTGTAGTCCCAGCTACCCAGGAGGCTGAGGCAGGAGGATCACTCGAGCCCAGGAGTTGGAGGTTGCAGTGAGCTATAATGATGCCACTGCACTGTAGCCCAGGTGACAGAACGAGAACCTCTCTCAAAAAAGAAAAAGAAAGAAAGAAAAAAGCGTTATGTTGCCTTCTCTTTTTATTGTGTCAGATTTAAGGCACAGTTCCTGCTCAGCCTGCCTGACATTCTCTGAGTTTATGTAAGTTTGAGGAGGCGGGTGGGAGAAGATGGAGGAGAATGGAAAATGAGCAGCTTGCTTTATTCACAAACGTTGCGCAGGCCCCGGATGGAGCCAGGGTTAGGGGAGTACTGTGCAGGGTGCTGTTTGTCTGCTCTTGCACCCTCTGAGGCTGAAGAGCCTGGGGGGCCCTCCTCTGCTGGCAGCTTTCCCGGAAAGCCCACTTTGGGCAGAGGCAGGGATTGCAGCAGCAGAGCCAGGGCGGGCTGGGCCAACTTCCCCTACTCTCCCACTCATTCCTGGCTCGCTGCTGAATTTGAAATCCTGGAACATGTGTTTTAGTGAATTGGTTCATAAAAATGTTTTTTGCAGGATTCTGGAATACAGGCTGCGCATTCTTTAGTACAATATACATGGCTAATTGCACTCTGTGAGAGCACGTGTGTGTGTGGTGCGTGTATGTGTGTGTGTGGTATGTATTTTTGGAGGTGGGTAGAGAAGTAGGGAGTGAGTACAGTTCTTTTAATTTCTCTCTTCACAAGATGCAAAATGGGGTTTTCCCCTTAGTATTTACGCAGAGTGTTAACAGGGAGGAGGTGAGATCCTGGGGCCATCTGGCCCCCAGGGTCTTCTCAGGAAGCCCTCTTGAACAAGCCCAGGCTTCCCATTTGCCCTCATCTTTTTCTGCTTCAGACACTTTAGAAACTAGTAGTTAGGAGCTGGAAATAGAGAACTTGCCATTTACGAGTTTATGCAACATATGCAAAAAAGAGTTTGCTTTTCTAGACTTTGCAGTTATATCAACTTAAAGTTTTTGCCAACCTTTCTTGGAGAAAAACCCACTGGAATTAAGGCAAACCTCACAACACTGCATAGTGCAGCCAGTTCTGCATTTGTGGTGTGTAAGCCTGGAATTGTAGAAAGCTGGAAGTTGCGCCTTCGCAGAGCTGCAGTATTAATGTTTGTTTCTGTTGTCCTTTTCCTTGAATGTAGTCTTACGTAGAGAACTTGGACAGCCTCTTGTTTTCTAAAGCCTCTGGCACATCCTAGGCACAGCTCATTTTTCTCCTTTCTTCTGTTAGTATTTAAGAGTGAGCCAGGCCTGTACTCACTGTTTAGGGCTCCAAGGCCCCACTGGTGTATCATCCTCGACAGGATTCTTCTAACTCTCTACCAGTGACAAAAGAGATCTCTCTGTGATAGTCTTTACATTGATTGATCAGCTTCAGCCTGAACACTTCATGTTATGGGGAGTTCGCCTTTGAGACTGACTTTCTGTTTCTGAGCCTCTCTCATTTTAAGATGTTCTCTGATTTTGATGTCACGTTTGCCATTCTGGGTCTTCCACGATTGGATCCCAGCCGGCCTTCGGCAGCAAGGAAGAATAAGTCCACCCTCTCTGCCGTAGGGCAGGCACTGTGCACAGATTTGGAGAGGGTTATCAAATCTCTCCTCCGGGTTGTTTTTACCTAATTATTTTTTAAAACTTCTCCAGGCTAAATTATTCCTTTTTTTTTTTTTTCAGTCTTAATATTAACTTGGTCAGAACTTTTTTTCCTTATTTTTTAGTTTAAGTTTCACCAGTAGTAGATAGAGTGTGATTCCATTGAGGTCTGAATGGTGCTATGTGTAGTGAATCCATTTCTTTTTTTGTCTGGGCTCCTAATGAAACCTAAAATTTCATTAGCACTTTTAGCAGCAATCTCGTCCTATTTGGACCCTGTTGATTTTATGGCTAAATGAGAACAAAAATAAACAAAAACCTTAGGGCTTCCTTTTTTTTGTTTTTTTGTTTTTTTTTGGAGAAAGAGTCTCCGCTTTGTTGCCCCAGGTAGAGTGCAGTGGCATGATCATAGCTCACTGCAACCTCAAACTCCTGGGTTCAGGTGATCCTCCTGCCTCAGGTTCTTGAGTAGCTGGGACTACACTACAGGTGTGCACCACCACACCTGGCTGATTTTTCTATTTTTTGTAGAGACAGAGTCTCACTCTTGCTCAGGCTGGTCTCAAACTCCTGAGCTCAAGTGATCCTCCCACCTTGGCCTCCCAAAGTGATAGGATTACAGGTATGAGTCACTGCACTGGCCTCTTTTACTTCTAACAGGCATTGCTAAGTTTTCTTTCTCAATATACATTTAAGTAATTAATTGCTTTTGTTAAAAAAAAAAAAACTTAAATATTTCCGTTTGGTCTTACAAGGCAGTGCTCTCTAACCTTTTTTTTTTTTTTTTTTTTTTTTTGAGACAGAGTCTCGCTCTGTTGCCTGGGCTAGAGTGAGTGCCATGATGTCAGCCTAGCTCACAGCAACCTCAAACTCCTGGGCTCAAGCAATCCTGCCTCAGCCTCCCAAGTAGCTGGGACTACAGGCATGTGCCACCATGCCTGGCTAATTTTTTCTGTATATTTTTAGTTGGCCAATTAATTTCTTTCCATTTTTAGTAGAGACCGGGTCTGCCTCTTGCTCAGGCTGGTTTCAAACTCCTGACCTTGAGCGATCCGCCTGCCTCAGCCTCCCAGAGTGCTAGGATTACAGGCGTGAGCCACCGCACGCGGCCAAGGTCCCTAACCTTTTTGACACCAGGGACCAGTTTTGTGGAAAACAGCCTGGAGGTTGGGTACCCCAGTTGTACGGTATCATCTTGTTGGTTTGGAATGATCTTAGCCTTTTGAGAACAAAGAAACACAGACACGTACACACTTTCCTCCCCTGGTTGTGAAAATTGATCTGGAATTACCACATGACTTAGTCTCCTCTCTCACCCAAGATCCCATTTAATGACAGGATAGAAATTTAAAAGGTAGAAAAAGCCCATAGTGAAGAAATGTTTGAGATAGGAGCTATTAGTTGATAAGAGTTTTCCAAAAAATTCTGGAAGACAGAACATGGATGGAGATGGTAACTGATGAAGTGGGCAGGGAAAAGCCTACAGCATGAAAGTGGAAGAGTACATGGGTACGCCAGGTACCCTGCACAGCGGATTTAAAGATTCCCACCAAGCATATTGTGAATTTCAGAACAACAAGGATAAAGAGAAGAGTCTCAAAGGATTTTTGGGGGGTAGGGGTGGAGTTTGGCAGGTCACTAATGAAGATACCACAGTGGAATTTCCGACTGACCACACAGGATGCTTAACTAAGGAAATGGGACTTCTAATGCCCACCTTGCAGGGTTTTTGCAAGTATTAAATAATGTGTGTAAAGCCCTGAATGTATTTTCTGGCATATGGTAAGGACTCTGAGGGTGTGTGAGCAGGAGTTACAAGTATTGCAACTACTGTTCTTACCATCACTGCCACTGCTGCTGTGGTGAAGAAGTGTGTCGGGTAGGATTAGGATCAGCTTCCTGAGACAGAAAACCCAGTAGCATAAACGAGATAGAAGTTTACCTCTAGACTGCTTATTACCTCAGAGAGCAGTGGGCAGGCCAGGGCTGATGGGATAGCTCTGTGATCATCAAGGCTGGGGCTCGTTCTGTCTCCCAGTCTAAGGCAACTGCTGAGCCTGCAGGATCAGACTCATTTTCCCTCCAGGAAGGAGCAAGGAGCTGGAGTGGCATTTGCTCCACCCCCCTTTCCAGTTCATTTTCTGCAAGTAGCCCCAGAACTTCTATATACATCTCATTTCCAGAACTTAGTCATATGGTTGCTTCTCAGCTGCAAGGGAGGCTGGGAAGAGGAGTCTATGGTATGCAGCCATGTGCCTACTGAAGAATCGACTGATAAAGAGGACAGAAAGAACCAGCTGTTGGGTTTGGCAGCTAGCGTTCTTTTTGTCCCAGCGAGCTTTGTCAGTATACTCCATCCTAAGCCTCTGGAATACAAGATTTGTTCTAACTCTTCAGAAGTTAGAACAAAGGACCGCTGACATACTAACTTATACTTTGGTTGACAAATGAGTTATTAGATGTTAAACTAAGCATTAAACCACAGAAGCTTTTATTAATATGGCTGAAGGTGCATTTAAATGGATTCTGAAAAAGTTCAGGTTAATGTTACTTTCAAAAAGATCTGCAGATAAGAAAATTGCAAATTATGGAGACTATCTTGTGAGGCTGAGATTAGTCATACCTTGTCCTTTTGGGACAGAGATAATTTGTGTTGATTGCTCTGTTAGAAGATGCTCACAGCGTTTGGTGTTCATAACTTCCTGTTACTTGATCTCTTTGCTCTGGAAGTGCTGTGAGTCTTGATTGTCGCTCCTGGGAAATCTGTATCTTAGGTTTTTCACATTGTTCCCTTCTGTTAAGAGGATAAATAGGTATCCATAACCCTGTTCCTAGATCTAAAATTTTTAGAAAGCCAGTTACTGCAAAGTCTCATGCTGAATGGTCGTTTTCTTTTTTCCTGTTCTTCCTGACCATGTTTATTTCTTTTGACCCAAATACTTGGGATTGATCTTTAGTTAGAAAAAACACAGAGATGCCTAAAGGCTCATCTTAAACTCTATAAACTGTGCATTAAAACAAACAAACAAAGGCGTAATTTCAGTTTCTCACATTTGGCTTGGAGAGTGCTTTCTCACTTAGGAAATTTCTCAAGAAATTTAACACTTAGCGAATGCACATGTGATATTTTCCCTTGCTATAACTTTCTCATTTAATCTGCTTTTTCCCTTCCTTTCAGTTTCTGTAAAACTGAATAAAGTTTTAGAATGTGAGGGAATTTTCACATTTTAAGGATGTGATTATTCTCATTCTTGGAGCATACCATAGCTTTTAAAATTGTACATAAACTAGGACAGGATTAACCAACCATATTAGATAGGATAGAGTAAGGTTAAGTGACTTGACATAAAATGGGTGGCTGTTTAATATATAGCAAAGTGAGCAGATTCTGTGCATTACTGTTATTTTCAAATTTGTTCATTTATTTGCACTAAATTCTATTTAAAGCAACCAGGATATAGCTTTGAAAAACCTGTTAGGATATACTATTAGATAAATGGAAATATTAACAGTTAAGAAAAAACATTGTCTATATATTAAATTAATGCCTTAATTCTGTTTCATGGCTGGAGCCAGAACAAGGAGTCGTAGGGTCTGGGTCCTGCAGCTTACTAGTGATGTGATTTGGAGCAAGTCATTTAACTTCTGAGTTTGTTTCACCGTAAGCAAAATGAAGCTAATGTATGTCTTGCTAGCTTCATTGCAAGAATATAATAAGGTGGTGCTTGTAAAAGTACTTGATTAAGGGTCATGAAAATGTAAGGTTATGTTATGTAAAAGTCACAGCAGAGACTAGAAGCAAATCCTTCATAAGAAAAGACAGAAAATTAGAAAATCTCATTGCTCTGATTTTTCAATAGAAGTTGAAGCCTTTGCTTTTAAATGTACTGCATAGTGAATGCTGAATGCATTTATTCTTTGTGTTTTATGCTAAGCAAGAGATAAATTGGCTTATTAGAATAATTATTTTACTGATTGGTTAGTCTGAGTTATAATCTAAATTTTCTTATAAGTGATGGGTTTTTTTCATTTATCCTACAGAATTAGCAAAATGTTATAATTCTCTTAACTAGGTTATAAGATTACTTCCTCCAAAAGACTTTTGCCACAAACTAATGAAACTTAGGATGTTTGAGAAGCAGAATCCTGGACTCTTTGCTTCCTTATCTCATGTGCCACATACAACATGCGATTTTTCCAGAATGGATGCATTCACTTGAATATCAACTTGTTTTTCCACAGTGACCAGCCTTGCTGAGTGGTAGCAAAGGTTAGGTTTCCAGGGGGACATGTGGGAGGAGAGGATAGGGTTGGCTAGGTATAAATTGTCGGGTGTATAGCACATATCAGGGGACCTTGGTGGGAGGATAAAGACAATTCACATGTGTTTTGTGTCCATAAATATTTGCAGTACAATACCAGTCTGAACTCCAAAACTGTGAATTTATTCTTTAATTACAGTGCAAGTATACACATGTTTATATATCATTTGAATTAGAATTTGAAAGCATACTATGTCCTGTATTAGTCCGCTAGGGCTGCCTAACAAAAGACCATGGACTGAGTGGCTTAAACAATGGAAATTTATTTTCTCACAGTTCTGGAGGCTAGAAGTCCGAGATCAAGGTGTCAGCAGATTATTTCTTCTGATCCAGTCTCCTTGGCTTGTAGATGGCCATTTTCTCCCTGTGTCTCAGATGGTCTTCCCTCCGTACCATCTCTGTGTCCAAATTTTCTTTTCTTACAAGGACACCAGTCAGATTAGGGTCTACTCTAATGACCTCATTAACTTAATTACCTCTTTAAAAATCTTATCTTCAAATGTAGTCACATTCTGAGAAACTGTGGGTTAGGACTTAAACATATGAATTTAGGGGAGCACAATTCAGCCGGTAACATGTACTGAAGGGGAAAAGAAAAACGTAAGTCATGATTCTCAGTATTCAGGTTCTTACTTAATTGAGAGCGAGTTGTAAGCACATGGCACATTAATATGGTATAAGATAGCGCTATAACTTTATTTCCCAGCTAAAATATCTTACACCACTAAAATAAGTCAAGCAATAAAATGATAAGAATTCTGAAAAAAGGAGGTGATTAGGGGTCAGAATGGTGAGAGAAGGACTCATGAAACAAGCAGGAGAGGACTTGAGAGGAAGTGGAGATGTCAAGTTGGAAGTGGTTAGAGTGAGCCCAGGATTTGTGAGGAGACAGTCAAGAGCAGAGGACTTGTTTTAGTGTGTTAAACATGTATGTCATAGATAAGTTGTACTAGATTCTTGCCTGTGAAATTAAAACTTTTGCATGAAGTGAAAAAAAAAAAGATCAGAGAGAAAGTGTTTCAAGTAGAAGATAGCAAAGAAGAGGCAACTTACGTATAACTGGACTGTGAAGGAGAAAAACAAAATAGTGGAGTGGCACTGACATTTAATATCCAAGAACACGGGCTGAAAATAAAAGATGACACAAATCTGCATATTGGCAGAGCCTACTGGGTACCTGGAAAAATTAACCCCAAATTGTCAACTTCTCAGAGTAAAACTATGACTTCAAAGATAAATTCTCAAGGATTTCTTGCAAAATGATTGAATAATTTACAAGGGCAAAATAATTTGACCACCATCACATTTCTCAAATGACGTACAAAGCAAGGCAATAATGAGAAGCATCTTTGAAAGATTTTAAAGAAAGTGACAGCCAGGGATTTTATATTCAGCCTTCAAGTATGAAGACTAGAAAAACAGCTTACACAGTAACTTGTGGAATTCCGTGCCTTTGAGCCCTTGTTGAGGAATCTGTTAGAGGATGAGCTTTACTCAACCAGGAAATTACTAGGTAAACTTCAGCAAAGTGACAGATAGTGAGCACTCCCTATCTTTTTTGCAAATCTAAGTCTCAAACAGCAGAGGACACCAGGGTGGGGAATGACAACCTTCTCTGTAACCGTAACCGGAGGCTCTTGGAGGTTGATTGCTGGCACAGTTTGACTTCTTTAGAAGCGGATGCTGAGACAGAGTTTGGTGTACAGGAATGTGCATTTTTAAAGGATTAACACTCGTGGAAGGGAGGGGGCAGAACCAGGATTAGGCAGAGGGAGAAGGCAAACGGCAATGTAACCCTGCACAGCCTTGAACCACACTGTGGTGAGCGTTAGAGTGTTTATGGCCCATCAGAGCTGTCCAGTATTGGGCTGAAATGGTCTGGCAGTCTTTATGTGCCTGTCTTCATCAGTCACTGGATGTGAACTGCCCTTCCCCGGAGGGTGTGTTTTGGGTGAGTGGCTGTCAGTAGCTGAGGCAGACCCTGAAGGAGCCCACTGTCAGAGGCTGTCTGTGATCACTAAGGCAACGGGTCCTTGAAGTGGAATCTGGGTGGCACATCTTCATGTCTACCATGGTTCCTTTTTCTTTAGAAGACTGTGTTTAGAGGAGTAATTTAGGAAGATGAGTTTCTTCTCATTGCTACAGACCTCTGTTACTCTGTGGCTTCCAAGATTCTTTTGAACTCCTCTTCACATTTGGGTTGTTCTCTACATATGAATCCTGATTTCCCAAAAGAGAATGCAAAGCAAAACAAAAACATAAGCACTCATCAAACTGTATCTTACCAAGATTCTCTCGCTGTTAGGATGCTGGCATATGACTTAAGTTCTACCAGTTGGAGTGAGATCCCCTAGCAAGACTTGGATTCTGGCTTGAAATGTGAAAAAGCAGGGAAGGCTTAGAGTATGGTGTTGGTGATTTCAGAGGCTGCTTCCTGATGGCAGTAGAGCTGGATGGGTCTAGTGATGATGATGGGACTTGCTCACTCACCAGACCAGCTCTACAATGGGACTCAGCACAGTCCTAGGCCTGGGTCTAACCTAGTACTCTGCTGCAGTAAGTGACTTTAAAACATGTAGAATGGATCTTGTAATAGGCAACTACGAACCTGACACATTCATAGCATGGGTTGTGGGGAAAAAAGACTGGAGGCAGGGAGATTAATTAGGAGGTGAAGGCTGAACTGGGATGGACTTAGTAAAACATAAGATGGACTTGAGGACAATATATAAGAAGGAATGAATCACATTTAATGATGGTTAGAATAAGAAAATAAAGGGAAAAATTATTTAGCGTTACCTCTAGGAAATAGATTTTGGCGTGATATAGGAATGGGTTGTATGTATATGTGAATAATAGGAAGGCAGGTATACTTTACAGTTTATACCCTGCTGTATGTTAGGTTTGTGATATGCTTACAGTATTTTCATAATTTTAAAAAAGGTGTAAAACTCTAAGGTTTGAGCCAGGAAGACCAGAAACATTATGGTGTCCAAATATCAAAGTTTGGGACTTAGATATTTGAAGATGTTATTTTTTCTAATCTGAGAAGTCACAGTAAGTAAAATGAACGAAGACCCTGAAGACTGGAATTGTAGAGTTAGAAGAGTATGTAGATGTTCATCTGAATCCTAAGTTCAGAACTTTAAAAACACAGTGAGCTCCTGCCATGTGCCAAGCAGTGTGCTAGGTTCTTTAAGTGTTTTCTCATTTAATCCTTTGTTCTCATGTCTGCATTGTTGATAATGTCATCCATTAAGTAGATTCCCAACACAAATTGATTCATGATATATCTCATTGGTTTCCTTGAATTGAAGGATGTGATTTAGTGTTTTGCTTTAAATGGCTTCTATTAAATAAGTTTAAAAGGGTGGTGCACTTTTATTTGCATAGAACTCTACGACCTCTGTTGCTTTTTAATTGTTAATAATACATCTTAAAATTACAAAAGTTAATTTTGTCTTAATCTACAAATTAGAAATATACATTACCCCTCCACCGTTGAAAACTCATTTTAATACTTTCGTTCAGTGATTCTCAACCCTGACCCACACTTTAGAGTCCTTGGGGAGCTTTTGAAAAACTACTGATCCTGCAGGCCCCACCCTAAAGTAATTGAATCAGAATATGGGCAGCCACAGTTGAAAACTGCTGCGTGGCGATTGCTTTTGTAATAGGATGGCAGCTGCTTTTACGGTGCCCTTGATTTGATCTTGCTCAGTGGAATATGATCTGTCAGGAGAGGGACTGCAATATTCATTTTGTAGAAGGCTAAATTTTAATTTTAAAATGAAAGCACTTCTGTTGAAGTGAAAGCATATGAAAACACTTATCTTTATATTAAGATTTTGATACCTGACTCTCACTTGTGAAAGCATATGTGTGTGAAGCAGCCCAAATTAATATCAGACTTTGGATAATTAAAAAAAAAAAATCTTTATCTTGTGCTTCCCTGTCATTTCTACCTGCCTTTCATCTTGAGGTCTGTGCATGCAGGTGACTTGGAGCCTTGGCCGTGAAGCCAGAGGATGCACACACCTGGAGGTACTTGAAGTTTTTTCAAGGGACATGTAAGCACTGATCATTTAAAGGAATCAGTTGCTGATCCTTAGATCTTGAGTGTAATCAATCCTAAATTTGACTTTCCTGAGAAAAATGCCTGTGGCCCAGGTGGCCTGCTGGTTCTCCTTTCGTACCTCCTCTTTCAGAATTACCATTCGTTAAAGGTAGAACAAACCTCTTACCTACCCCTAATCATCAGGGTGCCAAGCAGGGGGATAATTAAAATACTGCTGTGGTTCCTGAGAAAGTGAATGACTCTAATGGACTGAGTAGAGGAGCCTTTTGCAAATGAGTTTCCCATTGCTTTCCATAAAATTGAAAGACAACTTAATTGAGTGGTCAGCTAATAGACTATTTTTTTTTTTGAGACAGCATCTCGCTCTGTTGCCCAGGCTAGAGTGCCGTGGCGTGAGCCTAGCTCACAGCAACCTCAAACTCCTGGGCTCAAGCAATCCTTCTGCCTCAGCCTCCCGAGTAGCTGGGATTACAGGCATGTGCCACCATGCCCGGCTAATTTTTTCTATATATTTTTAGTTGGCCAATTAATTTCTTTCTATTTCAGTAGAGACGGGGTCTGGCTCTTGCTCAGGCTGGTTTCAATCTCCTGACCTTGAGCGATCCTTCCGCTTTGGCCTCCCAGAGTGCTAGGATTACAGGCGTGAGCCGCCACGCCTGGCCTTGTGACACATTTTTAAGTAAGCAGAAGCCCCGTGGAATTAAAAATATACTTACTCAGGCTCCCGGGTGACTGCGAAGCAGCTGAGTGGAGCGGAGAGGATCCATGGTTTCTCCTTCTATCTCTTAGTTGTGTGACATGTTGTCATCTAGCCCATGGGACCCCTTTTATCACAAAGGCCGGGTCACAGGACTCTAGCTGACTCCATCCTTGGTTAATAAGCCAACGCAAAGACTTTCATCTCCATGTTCTTCTCTGTGTTGCCAGGAAAGGCAGGTCTTAGAGGACCCTTTGATCAATGTCTGTCCCAACAAAAGGGATGAGCGTTAACTGTCCATACAAAATTTTGTATATGACTTGAAATACAAATCCAAAATTAGAAAAGAGAAAAATTAGGCCAGGTGCAGTGGCTCACACCTGTAATCCCAGCACTCTGGGAGGCCGAGGCAGGAGGATCACTTGAGTTCAGGAATTCAAGACCAGCCTGAGCAAGAGTGAGGCCCCATCTCTACCAAAAATAGAAAAATTAGCCAGGCATGGTGGCGCATGCCTGTAGTCCCAGCTACTTGGGAGGCTGAGGCAGGAGGATCGCTTGAGCCCGGGAGTTTGAGGTTGCAGTGAGCTTTGATGACACCACTGCACTCTACCCAGGGTGACAGAGAAAAAGAAAAAAGAAAAGAGAAAAATGAGACAGCATTGAGAATGTGGTAAAAACACTAATCCTTGTAAAGTCTTCTCTAACCTCCCATCAGAATAATTCCTTTATTGGCGCTGAGCACCGGGATGCATTGATTTCCTTTAACCTGAGCACCACGTCTGTTCCGTGTGGGGCTTATTGGCTGATGTGAAATAGACCCAAATTCTCCTCTTCCCACCAAGAGGACGCTCTGGCCCAGTGGGTGGCCAGCATTGGAAGCATCTAGAAAAGATTTTCTGTCCAGGCATGGCTGGGAAAACTGGGAAACCTGAACAAAGTCTGTAGTCTCATTAGCAGTTTCTACCAATGTTGATTTCTCAGTTTTCAGAAACACTGGTGTCAGGAGAGCTGGGTGAGGCGTGTACAGGAGTCTCCGAGCTGCCTCTGCAACCTCTCATCAACCTAAAATGGTTTTGACAGGAAAAGCTCAGACGTGACATTGCCTTTGTCTGCTAGGTATCAACGCTTGTTCTTATTTTGAAAGCTCATGGAAAAAACACCCCACGGCCTCCCACAGCCACCTGGTTCACTCCGCTGGACATGAGCTGGGATTTTCTGCCACTTTCTCTCGTAATTCAGTTACTAAGACGAGGAGGTACATTGTGAGCTATGTACATTAACCCGAGACCTAACATTTTTGACAACCTTCGTAACTACAGCTAAAATATCTTGATTCACAAAGGCTCAGCTTCCAAGGTGATGATCAGTTCTGTAAGGTGCCTGGCGGTCCTCTGACACTGAAGGTGCTAACGTGGGAAAAGGTGCCTTGTTTTGAATTTAAATCCTTATGCTGTACTTGTTGGGAGGAATTAGGAGAATTTCTCTCAAGCAACTTTGGGACACTTGAGGCCACCCGCCCCCGTCCTTGTGCCGGACAGGCAGGTACTCTTGCTCTACCCTGGAAAGCTATTTATCTTGTTTCACTCAGCAATGATTATGCTCACACGATATCATTTATGGTATTTCCACACCAAAAATGTCATTCTTGACTTAAAAATGCTGTTCTGGGGCTAGGCATGGTAATCCTAGCACTCTGGGGAGGCCGAGGCAGGAGGATCGCCTGAGCTCAGGAGTTCCAGACCAGCCTGAGCAAAAGTAAGACCCCGTCTCTACTAAAAATAGAAAAATTAGCCAGGTGTGGTGGTGACACCTGTAGTCCCAGCTACTCGGGAGGCTGAGGCAGGAGGATGGCTTGAGACCAGGAGTTTGAGGTTGCTGTGAGCTACGATGATGCCACTTCACTCTACCCTGAGCAACAGAGCGAAACTCTGTCTCAAAAACAAATAATAAAAATGCTGTTCTGGTCTGAGCCCTGCTACTCCCTCCCTCAGGTTCTCTGGGACTGGGTTCAGGAGAACTCGGGGTAGAGAACCTGAGAATAGCAGTGAGGCAGAGTCATCAGTTTGTGTTCAACTTTGTTTTGTTCCCTGAGGGGTGGCTGAGTAAGTGGCAGTCGTCCTGATTTCTCAGTGACTCCAGTTCTGTTGCTGGCCCCTTGGCTACCCTGGAATCTCTGCATTACATATTCAGGCCCCTGCAGCCTCTTCATGGGAAGATCTGCTGGTTGGCGGCTAGTTTTTGTTCATTGTTTTAATCTATGCATATTGGCTGGGACTGCAACTTTGTTTCTTTTTTCCGCAAATGAGAGTTTGACTTTCAGAGGGACTGGGCGCCCCCTGCAGCCCAGAGGAAGAAGAGAATGCTCATCGCTTCTGGGCGCCACACCCAGTGGCGGTAGGGACACCGTGCCTTGCTGGTTGTAACCGAGAGACATCGAAGCCACCCAGACGGTGTACAGGGATCTCCTGGGACCTGCTTCCCGCAAGACACTTTGCTGGGTGTCTGGGGTAAGGACAAAAGCATTAGATTTTAGCTGATAAGCTGCATGGAGAGTGAAAACAGCCTTATTAAAAAAAAAAAAAAAAAAAACCTCACCCCAAAGCAGACTTTGTTCTTTCTAGACCAGGATGGTCTTTGTTGCTGACAGTGAGCCCCACGCCACCTGAGCCCCACCGATGTGGCCCTTCCAAAAACACGGTGATTACACTAGAGAGTTCTGCCTGGGCGGAGGTGGGGGAGCACTGTAGATGGGTCAGGAGGCAGCAGGGGCTGTGCTGACCTCCTGGGATTGTTCTGGAAAGAGCTCTTATGTCCTCTGCCAGGAACTGAAATGATGAAACCAGACACTCATTGTAGCGATAAGTCACTAGGCCTTTCCCGCTGGGCCCTGGTCACGGGCAGCCAGGCACCCCCAGAGAGGGTCCTGCTGCCCCTCATTCGTGGTGACCGCTCAGGTGGTCTTCACCACCTGAGTTAGTGGCAGAGCTCAGGTGCTTGACAGCCACTGCCTGGCCTCCCAGGCAGCTCTTGGCAGGAGTTCGGACAGCTCAATGGTCAGGGTCTGACGTCGGGCGTGGGGCACTGTTGGCCTGGAGGGGCCTGTGCTGCATCCCTGGTGCTTCGGGTCCATCTGCACGGCCAGCAGAGCCGGGCGGAGCCGAAAGGGCTTTGAGTTCTGTCCTGTGAGAAGGGCAGAGCTGGCAGGGGCTCCAACTCACCAACAGCACCGGGCGGTCGCTGCTTTAGCGTGGGAACCAGAACCAGCAGTTTGGGGTCCACAGAGAAGGTGTTTTCTCCTCCCCCCAAACCCCAGATGGGCTTGTTTAGAAATCTGGAATTCTTCCCTGCAATGGCTCGGGGTTAATCTGAAGAGGAAGTTGCAGAATCTCACCTCTCTGTGCTGCCTCTTCTGGACGGGCAGGTGGACCAAGGGGCTGGAAAACATGTGCCCTGAACCAGCTCCTCTTGTTGGGACAAGTTCCTGTCCTCTCTAGTTACCATCCAGCCTTTTATATCCCAGAGCGGGTAGAGCAGGGCCTCGAGGGGAGCTTCTGGACATTCGGTTGTGGTGAGAAGTGGTGGAGTGCCACACAGGTGAAACCTGGCAGGGCTGCCGTGGCTGGGTGCACAGCCACCCGAGGGCAGGCTGTCCGGCAGTCAGCAGCGGGAAGCTGGGCCTCCCTGGGACTAAACACTTCCTGGCGTAGGATGGCGTTGCGGTGAAACCGTGGGTCCAGGTAGCTGGGAGTAGAAGACCCTCCACCCCCCCCCCACCGTATCACAGGCTCACAACAAGCTCCAGGCCTCTTGCGGGGCTCAGCTCTCTGAAGGGCTTGGCTCCAGCCCCTTGCCTAGGGACACCTAGGGCTCCAGGAGCCTTCTCCCCACCCCCGGTGTGTCCCTCAGTTGTCACGGACTCGGCACACCCCAGGGCCTCCCACAAGCCTGCTCAGAGCACATGTTAGAAACGCCTTTGATCAAAATCCACTCCTGTTAAGTCCAAGCAGGAAGAAGGACAGAGGGTGCCAGGACAGCCAGGCAGGCACAGGAAGAACCACGGTGACGTGGCTTTTACAAAATGTAAATGGGCCGGGAAGGAGGTGGCTGCAGTCGGTAACACAGGCACAGACAGGGTAATAATGAGTAGTTATGCCACTGCCGCAGCTCTCGTCTGCCCACCTGCCGGTGTGGGGCCAGGCACTGGGCGGGGACGGCCTTGCCCTGCCGCCTGCACATGCTCGCTGTGAGGGCCGCCCGCACAGCCCATTTCTTCCCATTTGCCTGGTACTTCCCGCAGGGCAAAGGCATAAAACACACTTAAGATCCTTTCCCTTCTTCCGCGTAGTAATTGGCAGCTACTCAGCCGGTGTCTTAAACGAGGAGCGCACAGCGTACTTTGGAAGCTCTGGTTTGAGCTGGATAGAACCAGCCAATGACCGTGGTAAAAAACAGAACAGGGCGCCCTGGGCAAAGTCACCCCCACTTTGCACCCCAGCTTGTGTCTCACAGTGGAAAGGCCAGAGCACGCGGAGCGCGTGTCCCAGGTGTGCTGGGGGCAGGTCGGGAGGCCCTAGGGCCGTGCAGGGCCCAGTGGGGCAGGCGCTGCTCAGGCCTCAGTGTTGTGACGTGAGTCCAGACACAGATGTGTGATCAGGGCGGGGCACTGAGACGGCTAGTCACGTCCTGGGCCACTGGACTTACACTCGCAGCATACAGGTGCTTGGGGGTTCTTTTCTATTTTTCTTTTCTTTTCCTCTGCTTCTTCTTCTTCTTCTTCTTTTTTTTTGAGACAGGGTCTTGATCTGTTGCCCAGGTAGAGTGTAGTGGCTTAATCATAGTTCACTGCAACCTTGCACTCCTGGGCTCAAGCGATCCTCCTGCCTCAGCCTCCCTAGTAGCTGGGACTACAGGCACCCACCACCATGCCCAGCTAAGTTTTCTAAATTTTTTGTACAGATGGGGTCTCACTATGTTGCCCAGGCTGGTCTCAAACTCCTGGGCTCAAGTGATCCTCCTACCTCTACCTTGGTCTCCCAAAATGCTAAGATTACAGGCGTGAGCCACCACGCCCAGGCAAGACTTTTTGACCTTTAGGGATGTTGTATATGGGAACGTGCTGTACACAGATCTTAAACACACAGCTAGTGAATTCTGACATATGTGTGCTGCCATGTGGGCTATGTTGTAGACAATATTTGTAGACTGTATCTGTGCGGATCCATTTCCGGTCTCACTATCCCATTCCATGGATCTATTTATCTGTTCTTTCACAATTATCACTGTCTTCATTACTGGAGCTTTATGCCAAGCCCTGAAGTCAGGTAACATTTAAAGCTGTAAATGTTTCACGATGCGCACGAGGGGTCATCAGTATGCAATCTACAACCCCCAGTGAGCGTCCGCACGGCCAGCCTCACTGCCCGCTGCAGATGATCTGGCTCTAAGCCCCCATTTGAGAGTTACTTCCAGGGACCACTCTTGGTACCGACTGCTGTGGGTTCCCTGGAAACAGACTCCAAGGTGAGTAACCACGTGCAGGAGCTTCTCAAGGGCACATCCGTGAATAACGCGTGTCAGGCCATGCAGGAAGCAGGTCGGGGGGTGAAGCTGCAATGCAGTCTGGTCTCAGGAGAGGGTGCACAGGTGGAGGACAGGACGTGAGCAGTCATAGTCTCCTGTCTTCTAGGTATTCAGCGAGGGCTCCCATGAGCAGGAGCATAGCCTGGGTGAGGAGTCCCCTTGAGCCGGGGACGCTCCCTTGGAGAGAGACGGAAACACCACTCACTCCTTAGAGCAGCCTTCCCGCTTCGGATGAGCCCAGGCTAAGGGGTCTACACAGGTCACCTTTTAAGCTAACAGCAAAATCTGGAGGCCTGTCGGCGCCACGCAGGTTGCTGACAATGGCAATTTAAAATTAATCTACATTTTTAAATATTGTGGGTTTCTTGCCCAAAGAGAGAATGAGGGGAGAGAAAAGACATGGATGAGCTACCCGAGGGGCTTTCCGTAGCTAAGCTGGACTCGGACTTGCAGAATCCCTTCCTGCCTGTGTTGCAGCCAGATGCGGTCATGTCGTCAACAATCAAATCGTCAGGAAAAGATTAGAATTGCTTAATCAAGCAAGGACAAAGGCTAAGAGATGAACTGCCCATCTGTCAATATTAATAGAAGCAAGGATTAGAAATTAGTTGGTGGCTTAACTGATATTTTTAGAATCCACTAGAAAGGGATAAGGCGTCTAAAAGCAGGAAAATGGTAAATGCTACATAATTCAGTAAAGGATCATAGTTAGCTTAATGTCCTTTGTAAAGAAACTATTACAAATTATGTGGGGAGATTTAGCTGTAAAATTGCTTGAAGAGCAGAATTTGATCTTCGACGGCAGCCTAGATTTATGAGAGGAGACCGGCCCATCAGCTGTGCTGGAGACTTTGAAAGATATTATATTTATGACAGTCAATGAGAATGCTGTGTGTGGCCTACATCGGTGAAGAATTTGATCGTGCTCTACTGAGAGATTTATTTTGAAGGTAGACGAGGGCAGGACGGGAAACACTGCACTTCCAAGGCACTGTCATGCCGAGACCCACTCAAATGACATTGGCAGCAACGCAAGAATGATTTGTTGGTCACCTCCCACGCCTCACACGGAGCCTGGCACTGGGGCCGGGCTTGGTCATTGATTAATATGTACACGAGTGGATGGGTTGATCTTGTTTCACCAACACCCAGTTACACAGGAGGTCTAGGCAGTGAGGAATGACTACCACAAGTTGCTAAAATGACCCTCCTTGAAAGAGCAAGGACTTCTTTCTAGGGAGGACAGCCAGCTTCGAAGAGTCCTTGTGGAACCTCAGCCCAAGGAGGGGTCTGATCCAGGGAGGGCCTTTGAAGAGATGGCTGGTGGGTGTCCCTGGGCAGACAGAGCCACTGTGGGTGGCAGGAGCCTTTATCCAGGAGGCATGTGAAGGGCCTAGCAGCAGGGATGGGGTGAAAGGAGGCAGGACTTCAGTCCTGTGGGTCAACGGGACACAGCCAGCGCTCTGGGTTTGGGGGAACTGGGACGGATAATCAAAGGTGGTCAGGTCCCCAAGTCGGGAAGTCGGGGCAGTGCTGACAGGAAGGCCCTTGGTGTACACAACCGTGCTCTGTGGTGCCTGCTAGATGAGGCCCAGTCCCCATGAGAGCGCAGTGGGGCCCCTGCTGTCAGCATCCGAGGGCCAGTCAGGAACAAGGCCAGGAGGCCTCCCCTACTCCCGTTCGACGTCACACTGGAAGTCCTGGCTATGCACTGGGACAGGGGAAGGAAGTCAACTGTGTACACACAGGGAAGGAGGAAATAGAACTCTCTCTGTTCACAAACGATGTGACTGTAGAAAATCCCAAAGAATCAACAAAAATAAAACAAAATGACCTTGGACCTGGTGCGCAGCAGGATGCAAGGTCACCACGCAAAAGTCAACTGCCGTCCTGTGCACCAGCCAGGAGCGATCAGGACGTGAAATTACAGAGGCGATACCTTCACAAAGCCAGCCCTGCAGCCCCTCCAGCCCCTGCGTTTGCTGTTTCCTCCACTTGGGAGCCTTTCCTTCCAGGTGTCCAGGTGGATCTGTCCCTCCCACCCTCATGTCGTCTCTCAAAAAGCCGCAGAAAGGGCCGGGCGCGGTGGCTCACGCCTGTAATCCTAGCACTCTGGGTGGCCGAGGCGGGCGGATCGCTCAAGGTCAGGAGTTCGAAACTAGCCTGAGCAAGAGTGAGACCTCGTCTCTACTACAAATAGAAAGAAATTAATTGTCCAACTAAAAATATACACAAAAATTAGCCGGGCATGGTGGCGCGTGCCTGTAGTCCCAGCTACTCGGGAGGCTGAGGCAGAAGGATCGCTTGAGCCCAGGAGTTTGAGGTTGCTGTGAGCTAGGCTGACCCCACGGCACTCTAGCCAGCGGAACAAAGTGAGACTCTGTCTCAAAAAAAAAAAAAAAAAGCCGCAGAAAGATCTGCCCAGAGACCCTGGCCTGCCCCGACCTTCCTGTGCAGAAACACCACCCTCTAACCCTCCCGCCCTCTGACTTTTGTCCCGGCACCTCTCACATTCAGCACACTTCCGCTTATCTGTCTCGTACCCTGGGTGTGTTTCCACCACACTGTGGGACAAGGATTGTTGCTTATGCGCCACTTTTTGTCACCCCTTCCTGAGGTCCATGTGCCACCTCTTGTCACCCCTGAGGTCCCAAGTGCCTGTCACCTCTTCCACTGACTCTCCTCAGACACAGCTAGATTTGCACGATCCCAGGTGCAACACACAACCACGTTGCCGTGGCAGAAATGGTCACGTGGCCTCCCGTGGCTGCCTACCTTTCTGAGCACACCTCCAGGACTAAGTACTTGTCCTCTGGCGATCCTCAGTCGTAGCTCCCTTTTGCCAGGATCTGCTCCTAGAGGACGCCGGGAAGTGGACGGCTTGTCCACGCCACGCTCGAAGCCAAACCCACTTTACTCCTGCCACCTGGTGGTGAGAGGTGGCATGACTCCAATTCAAACCGGACAGACCTGAATGGATGGGGAAACTGAGTCATGCTCTGCTGTGTCTGCGTGTCAGGTGCAAGGCCTAACTTCATTCTCAGAGTGTGGAGTGCCTGCTTTACTGGGAGTACGCCAGAGCCAGAATTGGGCTTTTGTGGCCTTGGTCAGAGCTCGTCTCAAGCACTTACTTAGATGCTAGGCCTGGCTGGTTTCCAGAATTACCTGGGACTGTTTGGAAAACACAGATGCTGGCACCTCACAGCCTGGGGCTGGGACCAAGGCGTCTCTCTTTGTAAAAATCTCAACGGACTGAGAGCAGTCCTGCCAAGGTGGAAGCTCCTCGGGGCGGAGACCATGTCCCGCCGGCAGCTGCGGCATCGAAGGCTGAGCAGGGACAGGTGGGAGGAGGAACCTGGTGGATGAACAAATGGACAAAGCTGTGAAGACTTTATAAGACAGTGTTCTTTAACTGTGGTGAAATTCACATGACAAAAATCACCATTTAAAGTCAACAATCCCAGGGCATTTAGTCCATTCACAATCTTTACCTAGTTCCAAAACACCTTTATCACCCCAAAAGGAGACCCACATCCACTGAGCAGTGTCTCCACGTTCCTCCTCCTCCAGCCCCTTGCAACTGGCAATCTTTCACCAGCCACTTTCTGTCCTGTGGACTTGCTTGTTCTGGATGTTTCACGTACATGGAATCCTACTACATGGCCAGTCCTGCGTCTGGCGTCTTTCACTTGGTGTGTTTCCGAGGTTCACCCGTGTTGTAGCAAGTGTCAGTACCTCATTCCTTTTCCTGGCTGATTAATATTCCACTGTGTGGACAGACCACGTTTGTTCATCCCCCCATCCATCGATGGACGTGTAAATCAGCTTTGGTGGAGACCACGGCAGGGAAGTCCCTGGTAGAGGACTCGTCACCCAGGAAGGTCAGGCTCTGGCCTGTTTTACATAGATCTGGTTAACACTCGTCTTGCTCACTGGTGGCTCGTGGGTCTGGCCTATGCAAGGCCTTTTGTGCTATGAAGGCGTGAGACTTGCCATGCCTGGCATTTATGGAAATGCAGAAGTCGGCCTCAGGCATGTAGCTCTGGAGGGAAGCCCCACATCCTCTTTTCAGAAAGCTGTGTTTATTTGAAGCCTTTCCAATCACCTTCATTTTAGCCCCTAAAACCCTCCTATAGCCCAGGGTCTTCCTCGAGGAGGCGAAGCACCCACTTCTCCAGGCGATGTTGCCAGCAGCACCTGCACAGGCCGCCAAGCCAAGGCCGAGTCCTCGCTGTGGACCCTGGCAGGGGCCGGGGGCAGCGGGTGCGGGGACAGCCCCCACAGGCCGTCAGAGGCTCTGGTGGGCTTTGCGGCCCACACTCACCACCACCCTCCAGCCTGTGAAGAAAGGGAGCCAGCGGAGCAGAGGGACCGGTGGTGTTCCTGCTCATGGGCTTGTGAGCCCGCCCTCCGGCCCACAGACACAGGACCCTGCTAGACAGGAATCTCTCGGGAAAACGTGAGGGAGGTTTTCTGAGATCCCCGAGCCTGTCATAGAATAAAAAAAATATTTACTCTTATTTCCTCTTGTCTTTAGCATTTCCCCTGGGTGTGAGGCCCCTGAAACAAAGGACTTTTTGGTTTTTTTGTTTTTTGTGTAAGACAAGGTCTTGCTCTGTTGCCCAGGCTGGAGTGCAGTGGCGTCATCATAGCTCACTGCAGCCTCTAACTCCTGGGCTGCAGTGATCCTCCTGCTTCAGCCTCCAAGTAGCTGGGACTACAGGTGTGCGCCACCGCCACCACCACGCCTGGCTAATTTTTGTACTTTTTGTAGAGATGGGGTCTACTATATTGCCCAGGCTGGTCTCGAACTCCTGGGCTCCTCCTGCCTTGGCCTCCCAAAGTGCTGGGATTGTAGGCATGAGCCACCACTCCTGGCTAAGACTTTTTGAGATTTGGAGATGTTATATGTGGGAAAGCCCTGTACACTGATGTTAAACGCACAGGCCATCGCATCTTGGCATACGTGTGCCACTGTGTCCCACCCAACCATATCAAGAGCCCACAGTCCTCCAGTGGAGTGGCTCCTCCGGGTCCCAAGCCACTGGCATCGCTCTCCCAGGAGCCACTGTTCTGACATCTGTCACTGTAAATCAGTGCTGTGCCACCCGTGCTTCCCATCGGTGGACTTGCCCTTGCTCACAAGGGTGCACACTTGTGAGCCTGACTTGTGGTTGACATTGTGCCTCTGAGAGCTGACTGTGTGGCCGTGTGCAGCACAGTGTGTTTTATGTTGCTATCCCACAGTCCTCTGTGAGGTGTGCATGTCATGGCTCACACCCACCCTTCTGTGCGGGACATCTGGGCAGCCTCTACTTTTTGCCTGACATGAATGTCATGCTCTGGCCGTTCTTGTCTTTGGGGGGGGGGCCACGCGCTTGCGCTGCTCTGGGCACAGACCTGGGGTGGAATGGCTGGGCCGGCCACAGCCCTGGAGTCCAGCATTTGTTTGTTCACTCGTCCAAGATATCTATTGAGACTACACCACACATGCAGCCTGTCCCAGGGAGGAGCTTCCGTTCTAGCTGTCATTGGAACAGCAGGTGAGGGCTGCAGGTGTCAGGGTCCGCTGCCTTGCCGTGCACCTCTCCTCTGCCTCAGTCTCCCCACCTTCTATGCCCCGGAGATGATGAGCCCCCCATGTGGTGATCCCACTGGCATGTTGCTGGCCTGGACACCCCCAGCCCTGTTCATGGGGGAGCTGCCACATGTAGGGGCCTGTGGCCTGGACTCTTCTCCTACTGTCAGCCCCCTGCATGAGCCACGGGTGGCTGATCTGCAGGTGGACGGGTCCTGCAGGTAGACAAAGTCTGCAGGTGGATGGGGCCTGCATCTGGACGGGGTCTGCAGGGGCCCCACAAGATGAGGCAGTAGATTCTCAGACCTGGGTCCAGAGTGGACTTGAACCCATCAGCAGGGTGGGCAGCCACAAGCAGATCCCATAGCTGGAAAGGAGAACCCAAGTAAGTAGACACTGGGAGCCTGAGACCCCTGCTTGGAGCGTCCTACAGCCCTTGCTCCCCAGGGGACCAGCAGGTGACAGCCCTGCCCAAGTCCCTGCTCAGAGAAAACGCTGTCTTCAGGTGCCCCCTCCTCAGAGACAGGGTGAGTCGGGCACTCCTGGCGGCCTGGCTGGGCTCCTCAGAGACCCCCTTTTCTTCCAGACACTTGGCCTTTCAGGCTGTAATTTCCTTCTTGAGAATCAACCCACCAAATTTAAGTCTCCCAAATTCCCGAGTAAGCTGAAAAGCTATTTTTCTTGCAAATCTTACATGAACATTATTTAACATAAGGCATAAACTAATGAAATAAAGACCATATATTGTAGCAGTAGCACAATTAAAAAACAAGCCAAAAGGAAAGACGAATGCACACCATTTTAGCCAAGGGAAAAAGAAAATAAAATAGAAATAAGATGCAAGTTATATTCTGCACATAAATAACTTTAAAGGGGAACAATAAACATGACTTCTGTAACTTTTAATATATGTGGGAGGAGACTATTTAATTGTAGTAAAATAAGAGGTGATAAGTTTAGCTGGAATTTTGCATAATCAGGATTAAGTTAGTTTCTGAAGGAAGACAGGACAGGCAAGTAGAATTTTATAGGATTTCGAAGATTCTGGAGATAATGTAAGAATTTCTTTTCATTCGGGTGCCACAGGTTTCAGCAGGGCAAATCTCCCTTCATCTGAAAAGTGGCATGTGATGTTTGAAACCGTCCCCTCCTTTTAACATCTCCTCGGATGGAATATTGTTTAGCTATAAAAAGGAGGGGCTTTGACACGCACAGCTTGGATGAGTCTCGGGAGAATTACTCAGAATGAAAAAAGTCAGTCCCAAAGGGTTACACACTGGCCGGGCGTGGTGGCTCACGCTTGTAATCCTAGCATTCTGGGAGGCCGAGGCGGGTGAATCCCATGATGTCAGGAGTTCGGGACCAAAGGGTTACACACTGTACGATTCCATTTATTCGACATTCTGGAAATTACGAAACTGTGGAAAGATAGAGCAGATTAGCACGCCAGGGTTAGGGATACAAGGGGGCATGTGGCGCTGGAGTGTGCGGGTCTGCGTCGTGACTGTGGTGGGGGGTGCGTGGCCCACACCCATGATAAAACCTGGACACACACACACACACACACACACAAGTATGAGTAAAACGGGAGAAGCTGAAGCTCGGTGGACAGCGTCGGTGTCACCACCTGGGCTGTGATGCACACTAGAGTTTTGCAAGATGTTACTATCAGGCAAGACTGAGCACAGGGCGCATGGGCTCTCTCTGTAGTATGACTTAGAATTGAATGTGACTCTATCATTATCTCACGATAAGAAGTCTAATTTTTTTTTTTTTGAGACAGTCTCACTCTGTTGCCCTGGCTAGAGTGCCGTGGTGTCAGCCCAGCTCACAGCAACCTCAAACTCCTGGGCTCAAACGATCCTTCTGCCTCAGCCTCCTGAGTAGCTGGGACTACAGGCATGTACCTCCATGCCTAGCTAATTTTGTTTAGTTGTCCAATTAATTTCTTTTTATTTTTAGTAGAGACATGGTCTCGCTCTTGCTCAGGCTGGTCTTGAACTTCTGACCTTGAGTGATCCTCCCGCCTCAGCCTCCCAGAGTGCTGGGATTACAAGCGTGAGCCACCATGCCCGGCCAGAAGTCTAGTTTTTAAAAAGCGGAAAAAAGAAAAAAATCTCCCGAGTCCAGCCCTCTTTGGCACCAGCCCAGGTCTATGGTGTCAGCTGTCCCAGGTAAGATGGGGGCCTCCAGTCAAGGCCTAGGACTGAACCCTCCAGGTGTGGCCCTGGTGCACACTTGGCATGAGGCGTCTGTGCATGGCTGCCCCAAGTGCACTGCACAGAGACTCCGACACCACTGGCCTGCGGACCTCAGCGCCAAGGAAGTGTCCTTAGTCATCAACCCACCTGTTGGTTACCGCTCAGAGACATGTAGGGCCTGCTTTGGGGAGTGTTTTCCCAGTATTTCCAGCTTTGTTACTGTTAATGTATGTTATGGTCATAGACTTTGCTTATTTGTTTCGTTTTGCATTTGAGTATTGAACAAGGAAATTGTGCTAATCCCGGACGAGGGCTTGTCACCTGAGACCCGCCCGAGCCACAGAGGTGCTTACAGAGTTGTCATCTGTCTTTCCCATGGGACTCTGAGCTCCGAGAGGGCAGGGAGCGTGTGCTTCTTATTCACTGTGGTGTGCCCAGCCTGGCACAGTGCCTGGCTCGCAGAAGCCTGGTGATCACGCACCACGCAGCCCGGGGTGTGACCTGGGTGGAGAAGCACTCAGTGAGGCTCTGCACGCACGGGACGTCCACATCTTGTAAAGAACAGACCACCTAAAAACTGTGGGCTACAGGCTTCTTGTCCGCAATCGGGGAGATGGAACAGAGCTTTCAATGCCTCAATCTTATTCTCAGCCTCAGTTCTGACCGGGGTTTTGGGGAAACCTGCTCCCCGGCCGAGCACCTGTGAAGCACTTGCCAAGGGTACAGATGGCACTGTCCCAAACCACTGTGCAGCCTCAGATCCTGACGCAAACGCCCATGCGTCTGTGCACAGGAGTGCGTGTGGGTGACAAGGGCCCGGAGCAGCGATCCTAGCATGTCAGCCTTGCAGACAGTTTGGAAAACACAGAGGAAGAACTCGGACGTGAAAAGCCCTGTCTACCCCACTGCCCAAAGAAGCCCGTGGTGAGCACTGCAGAGCATTGCCTTGCCTTAAAGAAAAAAAGCGTGTAGGTAAGTGTAAAATGCTGTTTTGATTCCCGCATTTTCCACTTAACATTGCTGAATATTTCTGCATGAGCTAATTAAGGAGAATAATTTACAATTTCTTAGGATTGTTGCATGTGGCTCTGCCGAATTTATGAAGTTTCTTTCTGTCTAGCTAAACTGTGGTTTCTTGAAATATTATATTTTTCTAAGTACAGAGAACTATATGCAAATTGTTCCTGGTACCGTTTATTTATGCTGACCTGTTGTTCCCTCGGTGGATTCCAGAATCGTGCTATTCCGGGGGTGCCTCCCAGGGGCGAACTCTGCTCCGAGACTTTCTTTTCCACCAAATAAGTACTGTCGACGTCCCCAGGCATCCCATAATTAAAAAAAAAAAAAAGAGGAAAAAAAAAGTAGTGTCACAAAGAAAAGTCGCTGAAAAATCCATTCACTTCCCAACCATATTGTGAGACATGTCATGTGACAAGCTTAACGTTCCTGCTCGGTTCTATTTTATGCGCTGAAATTGTGGGTGTTCGCATGAAACAGGGAGAGGACTTGTGTCTTTTCACTCTATCTGGATTTTAAAAATTTATTTCTTGACAATTTCTGGTTTTCTTGAAGACAGAGTCTTGCTTTGTTGCCCAGGTGAGAGTGCAGCGGCATCATCAGAGCTCACTGCAGCCTCCAACTCCTGGGCTCAAGCGGTCCTCTTGCCTCAGCCTCCCAAATAGCTGGGACTACAGGCAGGTGCCACCATGCCTCGATAATTTTTACATTTTTTGTTGTAGAGATGGGGTCTTGCTATGTTGCCCAAACTGGTCTTGAACTCCTGGCCTCAAGCAATCCTCCTGTCTCAGCCTCCTGAGTAGCTGGGACTACAGATGTGTGCCACCACACATGGGTAATTTTTCTATTTTTTATAGAGATAGGGTCTCGCTTTTGCTCAAGCTGGTCTCAAACTCCTGACCTCAAGCGATCCTCCCACCTTGGCCTCCCAGAGTGCTAGGATTACAGGCCCGGCCCTTAACAATTTCTTAACACATTTGTTTAACTGATAACTCTGAGCATGCAAAGTGTTTCCACAACTTATTAAAACTGTCAGGAGAAGTTGTTGAGCCTTCCGGTGGGGCCGCCCCTGTCCCTGAGGGCTGGGCTGGGATCCCCAAAGTAGGATGACAGGAGCGTGCAGAAGTGGCCACTGTGGAAGATGGGCGCGGGGCACTTTTCACGATAAGCTCTCTGTGCCAGTTATATTTTTACCTTGTGAATATATTACTTTGAATAAGAATATGGGAAACAATGCCTTCATTCCAACCTAGGAAGTCACAGGGGATAGTATACAGAACTGCAGTAAAATGTGTATCTCTTTCTTTGGTCCAAAGGAAGCAGCTTACAGTTTTTGCCAGAGAAGAAAGATGCATCTGGGACTCTCAGAGGCCTGGGCGAGACGGTGACCCAACCCCACCACCACCCCACGGTGGCATCTGATGCTAGTTCTCTGTGTTCCAGGTGCAAACCTGGAGGCCCGTAACAAAGGAAGACGACTAAGGTAACAGGATGTGTGCAGTTTAAGGTTTTCTCTGTAGCATCTTCTTAGACCCTGGGTGCCTGCTACCGCCACGTGCTGCCAGGGAGGGCACGCGGTCATTCAGACGTCCACTCACAGCCCGGCTCCGCTGTGATCCGCGCCACACCTCACGTCTCAGCCTGCACAGGGAGTTCAGTAAAGAGATTTATGAAGTTTCTTTCTGTCTAGCTAAACTGTGGTTTCTTGAAATATTATATTTTTCTAAGTACAGAGAACTATATGCAAATTGTTCCTGGTACCGTTTATTTATGGTGGAATAAAATATATTCGTAGTTCAGCAAAACCTTCCTGGCTTGCACGGCTCTACCACCTAAACAAACCTGAGACTCGCCGGAACACGGCGAAGGCTCCAGCTCCGCCTTCTGCCACTTTCCTACGGCAGCTTGGGGATCCAGCCTTCCGAAAAGGACTGGTTCTCCCTGTAAAATCCAGAAGTGTATTTCAGGGAGGGATCAGCTTCAGTCCCACCTGCCTCCCCCTCCGGGCAGCAGCAGGTGTGAGAATCCGTGGCTCCAGGGACCTCCGGGGCTGAGTTGTCCACAGCAGAGCCCCTGGCCCTCCCAGCCGCTGCTTCACATACTTCCCCTCCCCCAGGAGACGTTGGTTCCACAACTTTCCTCCTGAAACCCGATTCCGTCCCTGACTGTGTCCTACCGACCACGTCCCAGCCACTGCCAAGCCTGTCTGCGGTCGGTTTGGGCTCTCGGTCCGGGTCCCATCCTCCCCAGGACCGAGGTCAACACTTCCACTCTGCCCTGGTGGGATCCGCTCTCACACGGCAGCCAGAGCGACTCCTTCAGAGACAGAAGCGGGATGGCGTCGTTTGCCTGTTTAATGTCAGTCAGAGTCTAACCAGGAAAACAGAATTGGCTTCAAACTTGCACACCCGAGGGAGTTTACAGTGGGGAATTGTGGACTCGGGGCTGAGGCAATCTGAAGGCAACCCAGGTGACATCAGCAGGGACCCACAGCCTCCAGCGCCCGTGGGCGAGAGGGACAAAGGAGGAAGCCGGTGGCACTAGAATCGTCCAAATTCCTCACCGTGGCCACCTTGGCCCCGGAACCTCAATCGATGCCTGCGCAGAGGCCGAGAGTGTGTGGCCAGAGGGATGAGAGAGTGACGACTGAATCGCCTCTCCCATCGGGCATCTCCCTCCCCGACGTCGTCCGTACATCTGAGGAGTCCCAGGTGCCCTCCAGCGGCCCGAACTTTCGTGGGCAGTGGTGCTTCCCACCAGGATTTCCATCCTAGAACTCTGTGGCCTTGGTGTCAGGGAGCCCCCTGGTGTTGGGCACACTGGGATTCGCATCTCGACTCTGCTGCCTGAGCTAGTCTGTGGCTGTCTCCTGGTCATAGAAGACGGGGTCTGATGATGGTGGCTGCCTCGGAGGGATGGGGTGGCGAGTCCGGGAAGGTGCCCTGTGTCCAGGCTCAGGACAGGGCTGTGCTGAAGGCAAGGAATCCTCATCAGCCGGAGAAAGAGAGTGGGGGCTTGTCCCCGGGGAACCGAGGATGTCCCGGAACATTCTCTACTCTGACTATCTCAGGACCTCTGGCTTTGCAGAGCCCGTACGTGCGTGCGCATTGCAGAGCTAGGTGCCAGGGGGTGGCACTGTTTGCTAGCCGTTGGCCTCTGCTCGCAGACGGTACCCAGACGCCTCCCTCCCACACCACGTGCACCTGCTCCAACAAGCCTTGGGAAACCATGTGCTGGTCAGCTCAGAGTTCTAAATTTAAAAACCACGTTATTATGATTTTGACCATATAACTTAGAAATTTCTTTCAGGAACTGGATTGGCTGTACAAGGGATAATTTAGAAATCTTTCATCTAGTCAGTCTGATTAACCTGTGCTTGGGAAATGCAGAGAATGTGATAAAACCAAATTGAATCCCTGGAGCACGCTCTCAAATGAGTCTGGTGTCCTGGGGCAAACGGGTGCCCCTCTCTGTCCCCAGGACAAGACTCCCTGGACGGCTCCTGAGTTCTCGCAGCTGCCCCACGGAGCCCGGTCAGGGCACCTCTGATTGCAGAGTATACTAATTTTTGGAGGGAGGTATTCAGCCTAGAAAAGTTGTCTTTACATTAGAGAAGTTTGGCAGAGGAAATCTGTCTGATTAGGGAACTGCGTATGTGAACATTGGCACTTGGCTGATAAAACCAGCTCCTAGTGTTTGTTAAATGCCACTCACTGCCAGGCCCCTGTGCCCCAAATGCCTCGCTTTACCAAACAACCCCAAGAGGCCGGTGTGGGCAGATGATCAGGGAGCCACTGGGGCACCTGTCCAGGGCGCCCAGCAGAGCCAGAATTCCACCCTGGGGCACCTGTCCCCAAAGCCTGCCACCTCGCCGCACACGCACCCATTTGGGATATCACACACTCTGCCACACACGGCACTTTTCTCCATGTTTTTACAGAATCCAGGGTTCAGCATGGGGTCTGGTTGTCATTCTCCATGTGCTCTAGAGGGATGTTGCCTGTGGTTGGCATTTCATGGATATACCTTCTCCCAGGGCTGCCCCTCCACGGGGCTGGGGGTTTTGAGAGGTACACAGGAGCCCGCAGAGCACTTTGAAGTTCACAAGCTGCGTTCCTAACCAGTGATTTTAGGACATGAGCTCTTCCCTCCTGCCTGTGTCTCTTAGTTTCTCGGGGGCAGTGAGGTGCCACAAGAGGCTCTCACAGGGACACTCCCCAATGAGGCCTGTACTGCCCCCCAACATGAAGAAGTCACACTCCCATATTTTTTCTTTGTACTTTGTACCACTTGATATATACATATTTTTTCCTTTCTTTCTGTTTTTTTTTTTTTTTTTTTGAGAGGGAGGGTCTTCCTCTGTCACCCTGGCTGGAGTGCAGTGGTATCATCACAGCTCGCTGCAGCCTCGAACTCCTGGGCTCAAACGATCCTCCTGCCTCAGCCTTCCAGGTAGCTGTGACTCTAGGCACTCGTCACCAAGCCTGGATAATTTTTAACTTTTTTTAAAGAGATGGGGTATGTTGACCGGGTGTGGTGGCTCATGCCTCTAATCCTAGCACTCCGGGAGGCCGACGCGGGTGGATCGTTTGAGCTCAGGAGTTCAAGACCAGCCTGAGCAAGAGCGAGACCCTGTCTCTACTAAAAATGGAAAGAAATTAGCCAGACAACTAAAAATATATAGAAAAAATTAGCCGGGCATGGTGGCGAATGCCTGTAGTCCCAGCTACTTGGGAGGCTGAGGCAGGAGGATCGTTTGAGCCCAGGAGTTTGAGGTTGCTGTGAGCTAGGCTGACACCATGGCACTCTAGCCCAGGCAACAGAGTGAGACTCTGTCTCAAAAAAAAAAAATGGGGTATATTGCCCAGGCTGGTCTCTCAAACTCCTGGCCTCAAGTGCCGATCCTCCCACCTCAGCCTCCCAAAGTGCTCCCAAAGGTGTGAGTCATCATGCCCGGCCTCTATTTAAGTGACTAGTTTTATTTTCTGTCTTTTCCCCAAAAAACGTAAGCTCCGGGTGATCAGGAACTTTGTCCTTTTACCCTAGCCAATGGGTAGTCATTACATTAACATTACATCAGCTATTTTCAAACCAATAAATGAATAATATTGGAAAGACTTCACAGCTTGCAGAGTAGAGGTTGCACACTGATTATTCTAAAGAAACTCCTCAAACTTAAATGCATGTATACATGCTTCTCAAGACATACTGAGACATAGTAAGTATAAATAGCTCAGTGTTTCCTACAGTCTTAGATTTGGAGCCAAGTTGGATGGAGCTAGAAATCCCGAACTTTCTTATGAAAATCTCACCAACAAAGAAAGGCCCGCCAGATGCCTTTGAACTGGGCACCCGATCAACGCGGCCGTGTTAGGCAGCGTTGCTGGTGCCATCTGGCCTGCCTGGCCAGTGTTTCGGAGGTTTAAACATTTTTACTGGCCCCATCGTAGCTCTCTGTCCTTCATTCAGAGGGGCCAGGAGCAGGTTTTCTTGAGGGCGAGAAACACACTTTGGTAAAATGACTTCTAACCCACCGTAGAGCACCAACTACGGTTGTAAAACGAGTCCAGAAATCCTTGTAATGTGGGAGGATTATGGTCGCCCATAAATATTTATGGAGTGACAGCAGCTTCTTAGGCGTAATACACAAGACATCTGCCACCACGCTGAGATGCAGGCTGGATAGCGCAATACGTAGACTTGCCTAACGTGTTTATGTTTTAAACGAAGAAAAGTAGCGTTTTCAACGTGAAGTCGAGGGGCTTATTTTCTTCTAAATTTCTCACCTACCAAAAATGTCTGCCTCGAAGATCTCAGAAGCCCCTGGCCCCACCACGTTCCTATGCCACGCCGTCTCTGGACAAGAGTTGAGCCCTGTGCTTGTCCCTCATGGTCCTAGGCGGCAGCTCCTCGATGCACGGCCCCCCCGAGAGGTGTGGGGTGCTCTGGGGGGCACCTGCCCACTCGCTCGCTGGCTTCTACTTGGCCTTGAGCCCGGGGAGGACTTGGCGCTCGGTTCTTGAGTTTAGCTGGCAGTTTTCCCACTTGTCACGGAATTCCCTGTAAGAAACGTCCTCCCTCCTGTTGTTTTGGGTTGTTGTTTATACAGGACTCCGGATACATATGGCACGTGGAAGCAATTAAGGTAAAGATGCAAAGTGGGCCTGTCCCACGGGCTCCCGGCCTGCCAATCTCCCACACCCCAGGGGGAGGCCCTGCACAAATCCCGGGAAGCCTCCTGACTCGAACCACACCCAGGAAGGTGCATGAGGAGAACGACACCATTAGAGGAGTTTTGTTTGTTGATTTCTAAGATTGATGTTTAATGTCAGCCAACAAAAAACCCGGAGTGCTCTCACGAAACATTGTGGATCGGAAGTTTTTTTTTTCTTAGAGACAGAGAGTGCAATGGCATCATCACAGCTCACTTTAGCCTCAAACTCCTGAGCTCAACAATCCTGCTGCCCCAGCCTCCTGAGTGCCACCACACCTGGCTAATTTTTTAAAAGGTTTTGTAGAGATGGGGTCTTGCTATGCTGCCCGGGCTGGTCTCAAACTCCTGGCCTCAAGCCATCCTCCTGGCTTGGCTTCTCAAAGTGCTGGGATGACCGGCTGAGCCACCTGCCCGGCCATGATGCTGCACATGGGCCATGACTGCACCTGCCATTTCCTGTCTGGGGACTGCCCTAGACCACACTGCCCAGGGGCATCCTTGCTGGTGCAAGAGTAAGTCTCCAGGAAGCTGAGACTGAGAGGCTGTCCAGGCTCCTCTACATCTTGTCTGTCGCTGGCTTCGGTCTGCCTGGAGGCAGCCACCACTGTGGCGCAGGAACACTCCATGGGGGCTCTTCAGTGGCTGCTTTGCTGCCATTGCCACATCTGACCACCCTGGCCGTGCCACCGTGGTTGTGTGCTCAGGGGCAGCTTGTAGGCGCTCTCTGGCTGCTAGAAGCTAACAAGTTCTTTCTCTCCTTCCCCCGCAAACTGCTACAGTAGCATGTGCAGAACATAGTTACAACAGAGGGTCGCTAGTTTTCTTATCATTAGCCCCAACGTAAAAGGAACAGAACTTCACTAATGTGGATTTGTGGAACAGCAGGAAAAGGGGGCTGACACCATGAAATTATCAAAGTGGGATGGCCTTCACTTGCCCAGTGTGGACTTGATAAGCCATCGAATGGGGCCAATTCATATGTGAAAATCAAACTGGACATATTTGTGCAGAAGGGTGTATACAACAGGAAGAAGTCAACTTGCATTCAACCTAAAGCGGGCAGCAGCTGATGCCCTCCCAGGTTTGAAGGAGGGTCCACTACACCTACAGGGCCCCATGAGATGTATGTGAGTTAGAGTAGCAAAGGGCAGGTATCTGGGAAAACCCGCCCAGTTCAGAGTTTAGCGATGCCCATGATTCCCATGACACAGAGGGGAGAAGGCAGTGGATACATTTTGACAGCGGTTTAGGCTGATTGGATGTTAAAAAATTCTCTTTAATATTCAGACTTGTTGAGTAATTTGTTCTCGACTCCCAGATAACAAATATGAACGTGAGTGGATAAGGCTGGCTGGGGACCCCGGGGAGAGGGGCGCTCTGGCCAGGCGTGCTGGGCAAATGCCCTGAGAGAGCTCATGTGCATCACCACAGCCCTGCTTGGCAGCCGCTGGGCTTTGCTGGAGCTGCGTGTGCCTGCACGTGCGTGTGCACACGTGTGCGCGTGTGCGTGTGTGTGGCTAAAGATGTCAGAGAATGATGCAGCTCCCGTCCAACTCTGATTCTGCGGAAGAAAGGAAGCTGCTTGTGGTCAGCGAGCAGGTTTTTCCTGGGCCGTGTGACTAGCTCTGTGTTTATTCTGCAAGCTCCAAAGTGTGAAGTATGAATATTACCACAAATTCCTGGGCATTGTCTGCGTTCAGCTGGGCTGGGTGGGGGGCCCCTGGGTTCTGGGCCCTCCTCGCCTGAGCTCATTTAAAATGATGATTTGCAACATCAATAACAGAGCGGCACAGAAGCAGAGGTGCTCAGCTGTGCATTTTGGTTTAAGGAAATAGATGGTCCCTAAGACACTGAACAGTAACTTCATTTTAAATATCGTCCACAAATTCTGGCATCACTCGAATATCTAAAAGACAACTATGAGTGTTCACAGGATTAGTTGACTAGGGTTCAAAGATAGGTTTCAAGGGATGCGAAGAAAAGAAAAATCCCAAACGCTCCAACAAATCAGATGTCCTTCAACAAAAATCAAGCTCTGTGACATATTGGCTGTGACAGTGATTTCCAAATTTCAGGCACAGCTATGGCCACACCCCAGACAGACCACCTATTCATTGTCAACTGTAACTCATTATGTTTCTTTAAGCCAACTTGCTCTTTTAGCTTAAGTAAATTTATTTAAAACAAGACTCTGCATCACAACTGTAAAATTATTCTCTGAGTCTCTTGGGAGCACAGCAGTGTTCCCCCGTCCACAGTTTTGCTTTTCCTGGTTTCAGTTATGCACAGACAACTGCGGTCTAAAAATACTAGAGTATCTCAAAAGAGAGAGAGACAGACCACATTCACATAACCTTTTTTACTGCATAGTGTTATCATTGTTCTATTTTATTACTAGTTATTGTTATTAATCTTTTACTGTGCCTAATTTATAAATTAAACTTTATCGTAGGTATGTATGTATAGGAAAAAACATAGTATCTCTATTAGGTTTTGTACTATCTGTGGCTTCACACATCCACTGGGGGTCTTGGTCATATTTCCTGCAGATAAGGGGGGACAACTCTACTCTTAATTTTTTAACAGAGGCTGGGTGTGGCGGCTAGTGCCTGTGCCTGTAATCCCAGCACTTTGGGAGGCCAAGGCAGGAGGATTGCTTGCAGCCAGGAGTTGAAGTCCAGCCTGGAAAACATAGTAAGACCCCATCTCTTAAAAAAAATTTAAAAATTACCTGGGAGGGTTGGCATGCATCTGTAGTCCCAGCTACTCCAGAGGCTGTGTCAGGAGGTTTGCTTGAGCCCAGGAGGTTGAGGCTGCAGTTAACTATGACGGCACTCCAGCCTGGGCAACAGATCAAGACTCTGTCTAAAAAAAAAAAAAAAAAAAAAACTTTTTTAACAGACATACTTGAATTAACAAAGCCTAAAATTAATCAGAATCTTTTTTTTATTCTTTTTTTGTTTTAAAATTTATTTTGCTTTTTAAAGAGTAAATTAGCCAGAATTTTTACTATCTTCCTGAACCAGACAAGGACCCGAGATTGCCTTGATTATAGCAACCGTCCCCTGTGTCATGTGTTACTGCTGCTCAGCATTTTGTTTCCATCTGTTTTTAACCCCCCTCTAATAAATCATTGTCATTTTTATTGTATTTTTATCATCAATGTTTATTGTGGTTTACTCACATTTACCTTTTTTTTTTTTTTTTTTTTTTATCTCACCAGTGCTTCAGGGGTTCATGTCTCTCTTCTGGAATTTCCTTATATCCTTGGTGGTTTTTTCAGCAAAGGTCTGTTACAGATAAATGCTCCTGTTTGAAAATGTCTCTATGTCTTTATTTCACTTTAAGATGGCTTAGCTGGAGCCAGGCATGGTGGCTGCCTTTGCAGTCCCAGCTACTCGTGAGGCTGAGGCAAGAGGATCACTTGAGTCCAGGAGTTTGAGGCTGCAGTGAGGTATGACGACACCACTGCACTTTAGACTGAGTGACAGAGCAAGACCCTGTCTCTTAAAAAAAAAGGCATGGCTAGTCATGGAGAGTCACTTGCTGTTTCTCAGCACTGGGAAGCGTCGTTCCATTGTGTCTTTCCTTCTGCTGCTGCTGCTGAGAAGTCTGCTGTCACTCTCGTCACCCGTGGGCAAGTGGATAGATTTCTTCTCTCTGACAGCTTGCAAAATCGTCTCTCTGTCCTGATGGCCTGTGACTTTTCACTACGGTGTGGATTTCTCTTTATCTGTCCTGCTTAGGGCTTATATTTCCTGAATATGAGGATGTGCCTCTTTCATCCACTCTGTGATAGTCTCAGGCCCTCCCTCTGCATCTCCCTCACTCCGAGTTCTCCTCCAGCACGCCCAGGAGAGGTAGCTGGGTCGCCTCAGTAGCCACAGGGCTCAGAATTCTCACATTACCCTGATCTGTCTTGATCCAGTTCACTCCACCCTCCTCCTCCTCCTCCTCCTCCTCCTCCTCCTCTTCCTCCTCCTCTTCTGCCTGTGCCCCAGGGGGAGCCACACACAGGGAGCCCTGTCACCCTTTTTTCTTCCCCATCTCTTTATTCCTTTCCTGCTCCCAAACTACAGCGTCCCAAACGCTGCCTTACTCACCACAGGGGCACAGTGACTGTTTGTTGATTTAATTTAGTTTTAAGAAATATCAAGAGGAAACACCCAGAATTCCACTCCATAAAAGGTTTTCCTTGAGAACCTCATAAAAACAAACAGGACCACATTTATAGACTCCGCTCTTGGAACTCCTGCACGTCCCATTGGCAGCCAGCCTGTTTCTCTTCGGCCTGCCCTAATTTATTTTTGGTCCTGTGCATGTGAGCCAGTGCTTGTTTTGATAACTGCCTGTGTGCCTTCCAGCTTTGACAGACAAATCATCGCCCTGGGCTTCCTAGTGGTCAGGAGCTCGGCTCACCTCCTGCTCAGAGGAGGAGCTCCCCCTCCGGCAGCCTGCTCTGCTCTCTGCAATTAGTTATCTAGCAACGGAGCCTCTCAGGACGGTGGCTCTGCAAAGAGGGAAAAAATGCAAATGCGGGACGTGAAAGCCCTCTCTGAACCCTAACATTCTACACAAATCACACGAAGAGGAATTTACTGTCTGCGGAGGTTTAAAGGGGGGTGTGAGCAGCGACGGTGGGACGTTCTTTTAGCCTCGTCACTGGCCATGAATATTCCCAGCGCTGAAAGCAAGTCCCTCTTCACAATGTCCCTACGACACGCTTGCACCTTCCATTGGTGCAACCTGCGTGGGGTCTGGACACTGTCCTTCCTGGGTGTTCGAATGAGGCAGGAAACGTCAGCTCGGAGCCTCGTCTGCCCTCCTGAAACCTCCAGCATGAGCAGAGATGGCCGCCTTACGGAAGGGCAGAAGACTGAACACTAGGCCTGGGTTTTCAGACAGAAGTTGCTCAGCCCTTGGCTTCCTCTAGCTCAGGCAACAACTCCAGATTGTTCCTTGGATAGCGCCGAGCGTGGCGAGGTCAGAGGAAGGGGAGAGAGGGAATCCTCGCGGCTGGCCGGCTGCCAGGCCGGAGCTCAAACACCTGGGCACCAGATGTGCCCTGTGCGTGGGGGGCACTGTTGACCCAGCGGCTGCACTTTCCACACGGTAGCTGCTCCGCCCGGCGGGGACGAGGGCGGCCAGGCGTCCTCTCTGCTGTCCGTCTTTCCTCTCTTTAGCCTCCTAGACCCACCACATCCTTTCCTGCCTCTCAACTCAAAGGAGCTTGGTGCTTTCCATAGTGAAGCTTGATGGTTATTTAGCTTGATCAGGCCTGGATATCTTTCTTTGAACTCACCTGGGGGAAGCTTTGCAGCCAACAAGGGAGGTGAGCTCCTTTCTCAAAAGCAGGTGGAGATTGGCAGTGCCAGGTTGGCCCACATGATCCTCTGGGACACAGTGGGCAGTTTCCCCAGGGCCAGCGGGCTCCAGCCAGCAGCGCACCCACGGTGCTGTTTGGGAGAGAAAGATGGCTGGGGGAACGACGGTGGCCTGCCGTGGCCAGGTACTAAAGTAAAGCGAAGCGCCAGGGGCCACCCACTGCCCAAACAAACAGCCACACTCAGGAAAAGCCTGGAATGTGTGTAACGCCCTCAGCCGGGAACTCCCCAGCCCAGGATGACAAAGGACGTGAGGTTGCCTCAGGTCTGTTTGTAATTACTGGGCTCCTGTCTCCCTTCCAGTGGACTGCTGGTGTGTTCTTCCCAGCTTTCTTTGGCGTATTGGAAGATTGTATTATAACATATTTCAGTTCAAAATGAAGCAAATTTAGGGGGAAAAATATGTTGGCTGATAGCAACAGTCATACTCTGCCAGAAAACATCCTCGGGTGACCTGCTGCTTATGCAGAGACCCACGGGCTGGTGTCTCAGGAAATACCAAGCCACAGCCAAGAGCTGCCAGGGAACCTCTGGTCCACCTCGGATGTGGCCCTCGGGGCAGGCAGACGCTGACAGGGTGAGCAGTGGCTCTCACCCGCCGCCAGCTCTGTGCCACAGCTGTGCTCCTCCCGACTGGAGAGCGAGCTCAGGACGGTGACTGGTGAAAACCAAGAGCGGAAAACTGTTTGATGGTTCCCCAAAAAATTAAACGTAGAGTTATCATGTGACCGGCAACTCCACTCCTAGATATAAACACCCAAGAGAGCTGAAAGTGGACTCAGACAAATACATGTGCACACATTCGTGGCAGCATTTTTCCCGTAGCCAAAGAGGGAAAGAGACCAAGTGTCAGTCCATAGAAGACAGGACAAACATCATGTGGCATATCCCACAATGGATGTTGCAAGGGGGAACAAAGCTCGGGTAAACGCTACAGCATGGATGCACCTTGGCAACATTATGCACAGTGAAAGAAGCCAATCACAAAGGCCACATAGGGTGCCATTTCGGTTCTAGGCAGATCCATGGAGAAAGCAGACTAGTGGATGCAGGAGCTGTGGCAGGGGGAGGGGTGGAGGGAAGGGGAGTGGCTGCTCGGTGGGTACGAGGTGTCTTTGGGGTGATGAAAATGTTTTGGAACTAGATAGATGTGGTTGGACAACATTTTGAATGTGCTAAATGATGTTCACTATAACATAGTGAATTTTACACACTGTATGAATTTTACCTTAATTAAAAAAAAAAACCTCATGGACTATAACCACCCCAAAACTAAACTAAAAGCGTAAACCCGTATGTGTTTATTTATGAGAATTAATGAGTACAGAATCCTTCCTCAAGCAGCATTTCCCCTAAACTATCCCTAGAAGAAGAGGAAACTTTTCTCTTCTTTCCCAGGATCCTGCCTTGTTAACTTCATGCCCCGCAATCATAAACTTTTTCCTAATCTAAACATCCTCCTGGAGATCACTCTTTCTCTTTTTCTGACTTGGCTTGTTTCATATTTGAAGTGATTTGGGATCAGCTCTAATATATTTTTTTTTTTTTTGCTTTAGAAGAGTAGTAAAAATTAATTAATCTACAACTGCACTGATAGCAAAAGTTAATAGAAATTTTAATAAAAATACAACCTCAATAAGCTTCCTTATTGTTCTAATAAATGCAATAGTAGTTTAGAATTGTAGATAAAAAAATTAATAAAACAGCTGAGGCTAGGGACGGTGAAGCTCAAATACAGGGACATGGTCTCTGTGTAGCTTGTCCAGCAGCGAGGTGAGAAGATGCCCTCATTTTGTGTTGTGCATCGAACATTTTCTTGAACCTTTAACTAATACTCTTTGATGACTTATTTTTAATTATTCACACTTTTTATCCAATGCAAAAAAAAAAAAAAAGCTTGGAGACAACTGTAATAGCCAAGTGTCAAAAATATAGTGATATATTCACAGAGGAAATCACAGGAAGAAAATTTTTAGAAAACCAAAAGATAGCTGGGTGTGGTGGCTCACACTGGTAATCCCAGCACTTTGGGAGTCCAAGGTGGGGAGGATCACTTGAGCCCAGGAGTTCGAGAACAGCCTGAGCAACATAGCAAGACCCTGTCTCTACAAAAAAATTAAAAAATTAGCCTGGAATTATGGTGCACACCTGTAGTCCCAGCTAGTCGGGAGGCTAAGGCAGGAGGATCGCTTGAGCCCAGGAGTCTGAGGTTGCTGTGAGCTAGGCTGACCCCACAGCACTCTAACCTGGGCAACAGAGTGCGACTCTATCTCAAAAAAAAAAAAAAAATCATGTCCTCTGCAAAGAGGGACAATTTGACTTCCTTTTTTCCAATTTAGATGCCCTTTATTTCTTTCTCTTGCCTAATTTCTCTGGCTAGGACTTCCTGAGAAATCTTTTTAAAAATTATGGTAGACAAATTGAACATGAACAAAAGTAGTAGCCCGAATCCCTATGCAGCCATCACCAGGTTAGTCCTCTCTCACCTCCATTGTTTTTTCCTTAATAGTGGTAAAACATACATATTATAAAATTTACCATCTTAACCATTTTAAGCACATAGCTCATCAGCATTAAGCACATGCACACTGTCATGTGGCCGTCGCCACCATCCATCTCCAGAACTTTTTCATCTTGCAAAACTGAAACTCTGTCCCTATTAAACACTCACTCCCCAGCCCCCTCCTCAGCCCCTGGCACCCACTATCCTACTTTCTGTCTCTGGTCTCTGAGTTTGACTCCTCCAGGGACCTCCAAGAGTGGCTTTGTCCTGTTGTGACTAGCTTATGTCCCTGAGTATAATGACCTCAAAGTTCATCCAACGCTTCCACTGTTTTTTTAAACTCCAGAAATCCTGAAGCCCTGGAGAAGACCAATAATCAGCTCACGCTGAAGCTGCCTGCGTTTCCCTTTGACCCCGACTCTCCTCCTGTGAGCTTGTTTGGTCCTCACAGCCGGCTCACCCTCCTGGGTCAGAGAGCGAGGGGACACCAGGGCCTGGGACCCAGGGCCACCCTGCCACAGGCTTTACTTCTGTGGAGTGTGCCACAGAGTCATGGAGCCCAGGGCATTCTACACTGCGGGGCCACAGACTCCTGGGGGCATGCAAGGTGACTTCAGGTGGCACACAGATTAGCAGTTTTTATTTTAATAACTGCATTTATCTAAATGTCTATTGGCAAAAGCAATGGGCAGGTCACACTTACAGTGGGAAGGAGAACGGGAACTCGTGGGGGTTTACATTCTAAACGTCTCCTCCGCTGCCTTGGCCATCATTCGGCACGATCCTGCGATGGTGACTCTGACTGGGGTGTGATTTCTTCTCGTGAACATGCTGCCTCTGTCCACAGACCCATTTGCTGCTCCTGCCACCCTGGAACCCACCACCAATGGACTCTTCAACTCCAAAGTCACTCTGGACTATCTCAAGTTTCTAGTGTTTCTCCTGGTGGGTAAAATACAACTGACATCTGACTCTGTAGGAACATCAAAGGCAGAGTGAACCGAATTCCTTTAACCATGCCTTTGTTTATGAATTTCTCCAGAGCCCTTAGCCACTCCCTGTGGGCCACGCTTCCTGGGCAGGACTGGATGGGCTGAGTCATACAGGGGTGAGAGGGAGGGAGGAGGAGAGGGAGGGTTCCCGGCCAGAGGGTCTTGGGCAGCACTTCCATTTTGTCCCTGATCACGCCTGCCTCAGTTTCCCTGCATGTGAGGAGCTGAATGGGCTCTGCTGAGAATTAATTAACAAATGTCCATTAAATGTTCACAGGGAAAGTGCTCTGTGGCTGCTAAGTAGTATTAAATAATTACAACCCTCGAATGATGAACCATCACGGCATTGATCTGATGCATGAAAATGTTGTTATATGTCTTTTCACAATGACTTTATTTAACAAGAGCTGATCTTTGCAATTTGGTTTATTTTCTCTAACCCTTTTAATTTCAGACTCAGGGGTTATTAGCAGATAACTGCTCGTTTCTGCTGTAAATCAAGAAAATACTCATTAGGAGCCCAATGCTGTGATTGCTAGGCTCCTGGCATGGGATGATGGCAGAATTTGGCATAAAAATACGCTGAATTCAAAACTATTTTTTTGTTCAAGCAAAACAAAATGGCATTTTCTGAACTGAGCAACCTCTTAAATGTATTAGAATCCAAATCATACTTGGTAAAGCATCAGGCTGAGACAAAGCCATGGAATATCTAACTGAGTCCTCAAGACTTGGTAGAAGGGGAGGAGGGAGGCCAGGAGGAGCCCCCGGGACCACTGTGGGTGCCATGCCAGCTCCGCACAATCCAGTGGGGCCGCACGGAGGGACAGCGCGGTCCCCACTATGCTGGGAGCCACCCCACAGACACAGACACTGCCAACAAAAGGGGCCAGATGCAATTTTAAGAGCATATCTGTAAAAGTCTGGGGGGAAGAAAAGAGAGATGATGTTTAAACCATATGGCCTGGTCTGAGGACAAGTGGACACACCGCTTTTGCTCCTGGCCCTCCCTCCCCTGGCTCCTAGGTGGTATTTTCTCTTGTGTTTCTTTATGTTGTGTTGATCCACAGGAGAAAGTGTTTCCACTCCTCACTCTCCCCTTCCTCATTTATATACTCCTTTCCAGACTGGTAGAATCTCTTTTTGCAAAATTATCCTTGCCTAATCCATGGAGACAGAAAGTGGATTAGTGGTTGCCAGGGGCTGTGGGGAGGGGTAAGGGATGGGGAGTGACTGCTAATGGGTACCAGGTTTCTCCTAGGGGTGATAAATGTTCTGGAATTAGATAGTGGTGATGGTTATGCAACTCTGGGAATATAGCAAAAGCATTGAATTGTATACTTTAAAAGGATGAGTGGGGCCAATGATATCTCAATAAAGCTGTTATTTAAAAAATTATCCTTGCCTATTGCTGCTGGTCTTAGGACTGTCCCTCACGAGGTATGTCTTCCGCCTACTGCAGAGAACTCCCCCGAAGTGGCTCTGATGGTCCTGCTAGTGGCCACTTGAAGTTTGTGTTCATGTTTTGCTTTTGTATGAACACCTGCACAAGTTGCTAAGTGTGGAAGACCTCCTGTGTCCCACCTTGGGTCAGTGTTCCAAGCTGTATGTGAAGCAGATAGAGGACTTGGACTTCTGAGTTGGAAAACTGGCTTATAAAAATCCTTTAGGAGCAAAATTGGAATGTGACTTGGGCTTTGGTCAAAGGGATGGAAGGAGACAAGGAAGACCCTATTCTTTCTGGACTCTTAGGAGCCCACCAGCTCCCCAAAAGGAATAAATAGGTCTCCCCTTTCATCAGGCCAGCAGTAGAAACTACCAGAACTCCCCAGAATTAGACCTCTGGTCCACTAACCCCAAGCGCAGGGCAGGGACATGGACAGGCCCATTCTGACACTGGCAGCTCCTGCCGAAGGTGACCTAGAAGGCCTTGAACAGTCCTCATATGTCCTGTCTTATTCTCCTAATCTCTTAATTTAAGATGCTTAATGAATTTCAAAAACCATAAGGTAATCTGGGGAGAGTTAGAAACTGAAACCCCTTCATCCAGCCTGGACAGATGTCCCCCTCCTCCAGGGTCTCCCAGGATGGCCTTGCAAAGTGCCATAGGATCACCATTTATAGGATAGAAAACAAGAACAGTAATTTCTAGGAGAAAAAAGAGGGGAGTTGTCTAGGAGCTACACTCTGAGACCATCCTGGTTACTAGCCTGCATGTGCATCTCAGCACATACTGGACCCCAAGCCCCCAAGCCCCTTCTGGTGGTCTGCGTGGACAACACTCAGGTATAGGTTGTCCACCTTCCTCCGCCTCACTGATCAGAATAAGGCAGCCCTGGGAGGGAGTTAGTTCCTCCAGGAGGTGAAGACGAGACCACAGGGCAGAGACACTCGTGGCCCGGAGTCCCGCACTGCCCACTCCAGCCCTCCAAGGAGCTGCCAGTTATCCGGCTCCCACTAGGATCCCAAGACAGCCTCTGCCCGCTTTGAACCCAGCGAGCAGGAACCGTCTGCCCTTCCTGCGTCCCGCTGCAGCTTCAGCGCCCACTGGCCTTCCGGCATCACTGAAGGCGGCGGCGGCGGCGGCGGCGGGAAAGGACCCTGCTCCTTCTGCGATGTTGGTTTTGTGCCCAGGGTCTTGTCGTGGGCCTGGGCGCTGGGGTCTGCTGAGGCCGCGCCCCCAGCAGAGTCCTCGCGCCGAGTCTGGGTCAGCCGCTTGTTGCGGTTCTTCTCAGGGAGGAACGTGGGAGCCAGAAGGCCGCAGAGGCCTGGCCGGTCCCAGGTTACCGGCCTGTGCGCGCTGGGCCCGAGGTGGCCACCTCCCCGCCCCACCGTGCGCTCTGCGCGGTTTCACGTCCAGGAGGCACAAAGGGACTGCGGCGCAGTTCTCGAGGCGGGTCCGCGGCTGCAGGTGCGCGGGACCCGCCCAGGGCGGCGCGGGCCTGGGCGAGCGGCGGCTCCTCCCGAGTCCTCACTGCCGGCTCGGTCCCCGCCCCGTCGGGCGCGCGGCGCGGACAATGGGTAGGCGCCCGGCGTTGGCCCGATCCGCGGCCTTTGTTGACGGGCCTCGTGCCGATGGGTTAATGGGGCAGAAGGGATCGCTGAAGGGCGACAGAAGCGGCCTTTGAAAGAGGGTGTCAGCCCAGGGCGTCGAGACAAAGGCCAAAACACACACGGGCGGAGAGGGAC
>CAUYRT010053138.1:65000-72500 GCA_963574885.1 Lepilemur ruficaudatus
GAGCAGCAATTGACAAGGAAGCAATTATGAAATTTTGATGTTCAAAATGGGGGGGGGGCGGCTAGAGCAGAAGCCGAGCGGCTCCCCGCAGGGCCGCCGCCGCCGAGGGCCTCTGAAGAGCTCTCGAGCCGGGCGGGGGTCGTCCCGGCCGCCCCCACCGTCATTAAAGGCCCCTCTCAAGCACTCGAGGAGATTTTCGGAGCGCGAGCGGCCCGACAACTTGAAATCCACGGGCCGATTGAAATGGGCGCATTGAGATGCGCAGAGCCGGCTGTGGCGCGGGCTCGCTCTCGAGGTCAAGTGACGGACGGATTGTATGCTTCTTCATAATAATATTAATTAAACAATTTGCATGCTAATAAGGTAACAATTATCAGGGCCTCTGTTGAAAGATTCAGGTTATTACAACACGCCAATCTGAAGGCCAGAGGTCAGAGAGTGAGAGGCGAGCGAAATTTCAACTCAAATTAACATTCTGTCAGCTCCAGAAAATGGGATAAATAAAGTCGAATTAATTCATTATAATAAAGAGAGATGGGCGAGGGAGCGCGGCCGGCGCCCGCCCCCCTCTGCCCTCCCCTCGGGCCGAGTTGATCACAGCTCTGTATTCAGACACACGCGCCGCGCATTCCTCCCGCGAGCCCGGCCGCGCGCCCCGCGCCTGCGGCCACCGGCAAAATCGAGTCGGGTGGACAGTTTACATTTAGTATTTATAGAGAAAGAAATTAAATTATGGCGAAAAGTAGTGCTCTTGGCCCCTGACCCCGGAATTAATACTTACAGCGTTTTCCTAGTACGACTGGAAACAGGACCGGGGCGGGGGCTCCCAAATTCCTGGCCGCCTCCCAGTTCCTCCCGGTGTGTCGGGCCTGTCCCTCAGCCTCCGCACCGTCCCCTCCTCTCCAGCGAGGAGAAAGGACGGTAATCAAATCCTGGTCGGTGTGGCCCGAGGCTGTGTCCCGCGACCTTCAATTAGGACCTGCGTCTGGCTGCGGGTCCAGTCGCAGGGCCCGCGGTCCGGGTTGGGGCGGAAGCCGGTGCGGGAGGGAGGCCCCGTGCGCCCCCACAGCCGGCCAGAGCCGTCCTGGACACCCTTCCCCAGGCACAGGCACACAGGGACAGGGACGGACCCACGGATAGCGCGGTTCTCTCCTGCCCTTCCTCTCCTCTCGGCTCGGGTTGGCGTCCTGGCCCAAGTCACTTACACCAAAAGCCAATTTGTCTGTCGCTTTGCCCTGGGGTGAGAGGCTACAGGCAGAGCGGCTGCCGGGACTGGCCCAGCCCAGGCCTGGGCACTCTCTTTCCAGCCTCCAGCCGGCCGGGCTCTGGACACTGCCCGGGAGGTGGCCCCAACCCGGCCCATGCACTTGGGGCCGCAGCAAAATACGACCACCCCATTGACAAACTTTTTCACAAAGGAGATACATAGCCTAGTTTCTTCCCCTTCTGCTCATAGCCCTAATTTGCTGCTTATTTAAGAATATGTCCTTTAATGATTTAGCTTTGAGTCTATCAATATTTTATAGTGGAGAAGGGAATGACACTTCTCTGAGAACATAATTTAATTATAATAAATGGGTTGGGTACCTCAGCCCCATTCTTCAGAGGCAAGTCAAAGGGAGATGTATTTTTTATTTTATTTCTGTGTGTAGGGGGCCTGGTTGGCCACCACTCCAAAGCTACTGTTCCCGTCCTCCTCTCCCCCCTCTGGTCTGTCCTGCGCTGGGCTTTATGGGGGTGGGGGTCGGGGCGCCGCCTCAGCCATCCCCACCTCTGTCCTCACGGTTGGGGCGACTGCCAATCAATCCGAGAGGGCATTAATTATGCCTTTTTATCGACAGAGCGCCACATTCTGTAGGAGTTCTTCTCTTTTGGAATCGCCCTCCTCCTCCTCCTCCTCCTCCTCCTCCTCCTCCCTCCTGCTGCCTCTCCTTCCTCCTCTCGCCGCCGCCTGGAGCCGGAGAGGAGGAGATGAGGAGCCCTTGTAGTTTTAAATTCAATGTGACAGTTTCGGAAAGAGCGGATGATGAATCTCCTATTATTGGATCAGTCTATTTGCCGCTCAATGTCTCTCTGTAATTGGAGCAACATCACTTTAAAGGTTCAGAGAGTACAGCATTTCTGGTGAAAAATCCCCACAACACGCCGGTGAATGTTTTAAAGGGAAATCTATTAGTGACTTGCGGAGGGCGGGGAGCCGACGGCGGGGGGAGGCGCGGGCTCGGGCCGGGGGGATTGAAGTGGGGGGCTCGTAGAGGGTCCCTGTCCCGCCGCTGCCCGAGCCGCGCCCGCCCCGCGCTGGGCGCCTCCCCCCGCCCCGCCCCCCGTCTTGTTGTGACAGTTCCTGATACTGTTTATTGAGGTGCATGTCAGGTATAATTAGCAATCGATATGGAAAACGTTTCCCTGCACCCAGCACGCCTCTGACGTCAGAGCCGATTAGCGCTTCTTATTGGTCCCAAATTCCCCGGGCCGCGGCTAATTATCGGGAGCTTGATGTTGATAAAGTAAAGCGCCGGAGTGCGGGCGAAGCATGTGTAGGGCTCCGGGTCCCTGTCTCCGCCGCCGCCGCCGCCGCCGTCCGCGCCTCCCGCCGCTGGCCCGCCCCGGCCCCGGCCCGCGCCCCCGCGCCCCGCCGCCGGCCCCGCCGGCCCCCCGCGCGAGATGATGGACGGCCGCCTCCTGGAGCACCCGCATGCCCAGTTCGGGGGCTCGCTGGGCGGCGTGGTGGGCTTCCCCTACCCGCTGGGCCACCACCACGTGTACGAGCTGGCCGGCCACCAGCTGCAGTCGGCCGCCGCCGCCGCCGCCGCTGCCGCTTCGGTGCCCTTCTCCATCGACGGCCTGCTCAGCGGTTCGTGCGCCGCAGCGGCCGCCTCGGTGGTCAACCCCACGCCGCTACTGCCGGCCGCCTGCGGGGTCGGCAGCGACAGCCAGCCCTTCAAGCTGTCAGGTAGGCGCGGCGGGAGGGGAGGAGGACGGCTGCGGGGGCGGGGGACCCTTCCGGGTTGAGGGGTTTGCAGCCCCGCGGCTGGCAGGAGGCGAACTGGCCTCCTGGGCTCCCGGCCCCTGCCTTGGCACAGGGCACGCGGCAGCCTTCCTGGTGTCCCCCGGACCTGGGGGCCAGAGGGCATCAGAAGGTTTGGGGGATCCTGACTGGACCGGTGGCTGAGCCGCGCGGCGTCCTGTGCTGCCCGCAGACTCGGGGGACCCGGACAAGGAGAGCCCGGGCTGCAAGCGGCGGCGCACCCGCACCAACTTCACCGGCTGGCAGCTGGAGGAGCTGGAGAAGGCCTTCAACGAGAGCCACTATCCCGACGTGTTCATGCGGGAGGCGCTGGCGCTGCGCCTGGATCTGGTCGAGTCCCGAGTCCAGGTAAAGAGCCGGCGTCACTCCCGCATCCTCCATCCGGCCGCCGGGCCTGGGGAGCGCCGGGCCTGCCTTTGTTCTAGGTGACGAGACCTCCTCCCCAGGTTAGGAGCCCGCCTCGCTCTCGCAGCTCCGTGGAGTGGAGGCTGGGAATGGGATGTTTCTGGGGTTCAGGCCTGCACGCAGAGGGTGGTGGGTAACCCCTAAAAGCCGTGGTGGCTTGGGAGTGGCTGGCGGCAGCACCGAAGTAGCGAGAACGGCGGCTGCGTCCGAACCGGGAAGCGGCGAGGTGGGCTGGCGGTAGCCGTGGGAGTGGCTGGCCGGGCTCAGGCCTGGGGGAGAGGGGGAAGGGGGACCCTGCGCCTCTGCGCCTTAACCTGACGATTCCCCCAGCCAGCCTTGGGCAAAGGAGTGTTTGTTTACCTTTCACCAGTAAAACATTCAGATAATAAGGTATTTATTCATCACTTTGCAGAAGGCCACAGCTGAGGAAGGGGAGGCGGAAACTTAAATATTTAACACAATGAGAAAGTAGGGAAGAAAAAGGTGTCTGAATTTTTAATACCCCCATTTTATCTTTTCCTTATTTCTTTCTCCCTGTAATTTGGTATCATTCGAAGACCCTCGGTAGTGTTCTTTCTAAAAATACAGTCAACTTGGTGGATTAAAAATTCGAGATGATTTGTGCATAATTAGATGTTTCCCTGGAGTACAGAAATCTCCTTCTGGGGCCAGTGCCTGGTGGGTGCGGTGTGCAGCCGTGAGTGCCCAGCTTTGAGGCAGACACTGGCAAAACGCTTGTTTAGCATAAATAACTTTGTCTAAAAAGGTGTTTTCCTCCTGTGCTTGCACCTCCCCTTGTGACCTCTTCTGTGTAGGAATTCTTTTATCCAATTTGTTCTAAGTGTCTTAAGTGAAGTCAAGACCCCTTCATTTCTTCCTTAATACAATAATGAGTAATTCTTGGTGGCAAGGCAGCCTGGAATTCGTGCCCGGAAAAAAATTTTTTTTTTTAAAGAAAAAGGTGGTTACAGCCTTGGGGGGCGCACGGCACAGGCTCCCTGTGCCCGAGCCAGGCTATTGTGCTGAGTATATGGCCGCTACAAAGAATTCGAATTAACTGGATCTCTAGGGGAGGGTAGTACTGCCCGAGGCTTGCGGGGCTCAGCTGGGATTTGACTCTGTGTGTTCCTGGCTGTCGGTGGAACGAAGGTCTGTCTAGAGCTGCTGCTCCCGGGAGTCCTGCGTGGCTCCCCAGGACAAGGCCTGCAGAGAGTGGGGAAGGCAGGAGGGGCCCAGGCCTCTCTCTACCTGGCCTGCCCTGTCTAGTGGCCCAGGCCAAGCACGACTGGTTTGGAAAGCTCTGTGGGTGCCCTGGCCCAGAGCTTCCAGAAAGAAGGACGTGTGTGGATTTGGTGGGTGGGGGAGGCTTCAGAAGGCCCACCCAAGTTCGCTTCTGGATGGAGAAGTATCCAGATTTCCCTTCACGGGAAACCCTGGAAATCTGGGCTTTGACATAGTCTCCAGGGGGACGAATACAGGTGTGGAGGGCGGCCAGGCCCAGACGCAGCAGTCCTCTGGCGGGACGGTCAGCGCCAGGCCGGGCTGCTTAAAACGCGAGCTGTGAGAAGCCAGGAAGGTTGAGGAGGGGCCTGCTCTCACCTCGCGACCAGGAACCCGACGCCTTCGGTCAGGGGCCAGACCGGCCTATCCAAGGAAGGGGCAGCTCCCAGGTTCCTGAGGTGAGAAGCCAGAGCGGGAAGCTGTCTGGGAGGCCCGGTCTACGCTCCTTCCGAGTGGAAGAGAGATGCTCGCTGGGACCCGCAGCTCCAGCGCGAAAATCCAGCTCAGGGCCTGCCGGGCCGCGTGGCCAGGCCTCCGCCCCTAGGCGGAGCGGAGGTTATGCAGGCCTGTTTGGGGGGAGGGGGGAGACCCTCGACCCCAGCGGCAGGCTTGCTGCCTGATTGTGCTTTCCTGTTCCCTGTCCGGCTGCTCTAGGTCTGGTTCCAAAACCGCAGGGCCAAGTGGAGGAAGAAGGAGAACACCAAAAAGGGCCCGGGTCGGCCGGCGCACAACTCGCACCCGACCACGTGCAGCGGCGAGCCCATGGACCCCGAGGAGATCGCGCGCAAGGAGCTGGAGAAGATGGAGAAGAAGAAGCGCAAGCACGAGAAGAAACTGCTGAAGAGCCAGAGCCGCCACCTGCACTCGCCCGGCGGCCTGTCCCTGCACAGCGCGCCCAGCTCTGACAGCGACAGCGGCGGCGGCGGCCTGTCCCCCGAGCCGCCCGAGCCGCCGCCACCCGCCGCCGCGGCCAAGGGCCCCAGCGCGCACGCCTCCGGCGCCGCGGGGTCGGTTCCCGCACCTCCCGGCGAGCCGCCTGCGCCCGGCACCTGCGACCCCGTCTTCTACCCGAGCCAAAGAAGCGGCGCCGGCCAGCAGCCGCGGCTAGGCCGCCCTGCGGACAAGGACGCAGCCTCGTGCGGGCCTGGGGTGGCGGCGGCGGAGCGCGGCGCCGCGGGCCTGCCCAAAGCCAGCCCGTTCAGCGTGGAGAGCCTGCTATCCGACTCGCCGCCGCGTCGAAAAGCCGCCGCCGCCAACGCCGCAGCCGCCGGGCTGGACTTCGCGCCCGGGCTGCCGTGCGCGCCGCGGACCCTCATCGGCAAGGGCCACTTCCTGCTCTACCCCATCACGCAGCCGCTCGGCTTCCTGGTGCCGCAGGCAGCACTCAAGGGCGGCGCGGGCCCGGAGCCGGCGCCCAAGGACGCGCCGCCCGCGCCCGCTGCGCCGCCCGCGCCGCCCGCGCAGGCCAGCTTCGGGGCTTTCTCCGGGCCCGGCAGCGCTCCGGACTCGGCCTTCGCGCGCCGCAGCCCCGACGCCGTCGCCTCCCCGGGGGCCCCGGCCCCGGCGCCTTTCCGGGACCTAGCCTCTGCGACGACTGAGGGCGGTGGCGGGGACTGCGCGGACGCGGGGACCAACTGCCCCGCGGCCCCGCTGCCCCCGGCGCTCGCGCCGTCGCCCGGGCCTGGCCCGGGGGCTCCCAGCCCTGCCGGGGAGTCTGCCACCTGCGGGGGTCCGGAGCCGGGTGCTGCGGCTGGACCCAACCCTCCGGAGGGCGAGGAGGTGGACATGGACTGAGCGCGGCCGCGAGAGGCGCCGAGCCGGCCCGCATCCGCTCGCTCGCTCAGGCTCCGACTCTACGAATCAGGTGATCGGCTCTGGAAACACTGCTTCCCCATTTCCTTTTGTTTTCTTCCTTTTATTATTTTTTAAAACTAAACAAAAACGCTGTATCGATTCGGACTAGGCAGCAACTGCAGGACTTGGGGTGAGACCCTCCTCCTCCTGAGGGAGAAAAGAACCCATATACCCCATAAAAACCCACAACAAGAATCCTCAGCCTTGTAAAATGCAAAAATGTCTAAGAATATTTATATATGTACCATTTTTGATAAATAAAGCTGGTCAAACGCAAGCTCTCTCGGGTCTGTCTGTCTTTTCTAAATTGCCGAGTGCCCAAACCGGCCGCTCTCCCTGCATTTGCGCCCCTCTCCCGCGGGCCGGGCTGGGAGGGGCGCCGCTTCCCCCAGGTCTGCGCTTAATGTCTCCTTTTGTGTGCGTGTGTGTTTGTGTTTTCTGATTGAACAAATTTATGCATCTGCAGCTCCCCCTCCCCCGCGCTCCCCCTCCTACCCCGCGCCACACGCGCGCGCACGCGTTCCCCCCGCGCGCCCCGCGCGCACCCCCGCGCACTGGCACACGCCGAGGCGCGCGGCGCGGGGTGACGGAGCCGGGGGCTGCGAGGGCCGGGCCGCTGGGCTCCTGCAGAGTTTTGATATGAAAGTAATTATTTTCCGGTGGCTGCTGCGGGGACTGGGTTTCTTGCCCAAAGGGTTATTATACATTACCGATTTCTAGTGATATGAAATCACATAAACTTCCTACAATAATAGAATTAGCATGAAAGGCTGGGGTGTCAAATTGAAATTGGAGAATAATAGCGCCGGCAGCTGGGGGAGTGCGTGCGCATATTGGAGCGGAGATGGGGAATCGTGGGGCGGAATTTTCATGAGCTGCGCTCTTTGTCAGCGCTCTTGTAGCCGGCTATATTAAGATAGATGCCCAATGAT